>CANTUZ010000003.1:12346094-12411094 GCA_947846985.1 Fratercula arctica
GGGGGGGGGCTCCGACTCGCCCCCGGGAGGTGGTGGTGGGGGAAGCGGAGACGGGCGGGATCCCCGCGGCTCCTTTTGGCTGAGATACCCGCGGAGTTTCCGCACGTGTGGGGCGGGAGCGGCGGCTGGGACGGGCCCGGGGAGAGGGCGGGGGGGGTGGGGGGGGGTGGTGTCCCCACCGTCGAGAGCCGCCCCGGGGATGGGGGGGGGGAGGGAGGGAAGGAAAGGGCGGGGGGGGGGGGGGGGGGGGGGGCGAGGAAGGGAGGCCGGGCTGGGGGAGCGGAGAGCCGGGAGCCGGGGGGATGCGGTGCCGGAGCCGGGTCGGGCGGGCTGCCTGCCCGTTTCGGTCGCTAGGAGGCACAGCGAGATCAAACAACCGGGCAGCCCCGCGAACTTGAACCTGGCCGGCTCCCTCCCCTCTATCCATCCCCCCCCCCACTTCATTCATTCCCCCCCCCCCCCCTTCTTCTTCTTTGTTCTTAATTTTGCGCGGAGTTTGCTTGCTCCGGGAGGCAGCGGGTGATGCTCGCCTTCCTCCTCCCCGGGTTTCCCCCCACCCCCCCATAACGTGTTCCCATTGTACCCCTCCAAGTCCTTCCCCCCCACCCCCCCCCCACTCCCCCTTTTCCTTTCCACCGCACGATCCCAGGACACAAACTTGAGGATTAAACAGCCCTTTTCCATCCTTTCCCACGGCACGGTGCGGGGAAATGCCCCGGCAGCGCGGATGCGCTGCCGGGGCATTTCCCCGCACCGTGCCGTGGCATTCCCCCCCTCCTCTCCCCATCCATCCCTCCCCTCCTGGTACCTCCTTTCTCCCGACACTCCAAAATCCATCCCGGAGACGACGGTGCGGTTGTTTTTGGTGACTGGGAACGGGGAAGAAGGGGGGAGTAGGAGGGCGAAGGAGGGGGTAAGCTGAAAAAGACATGTTGGTGGAAGGGCAATTTGCATGAAAAATAGGGACGGATGATTAGGGACCCAGGCAGGGAATTTTGATTGCCCCAGAATTAAAAGGCGCATCCTGCAGATCGGTGGCGAGGCCAGGTGAATTGTGTTTTGGCGTTTTCTCCGTAAACCCGATATTCTGTATTTTGTTCTAGAAGTAGCAGTAATAATAAAAAGGTATTTTTGCTGGCTTTGCCTTCGTCAGGAGCCAAATGTTTCACAGCGAACACGGTGCCAGCCGCATTTCATACATTAGTATATAATTCTTGTTAATTAGCAATAATTTACGTTAAGAGCATAGAAAATGTTGAGGTTACAGGTTTTATATCTGTACATTTGATCATCTTGTTATTTTCAAGAACTTTGCCTCCTATAAAATTAATTAGGTGAAATGTGGAGGTGTAATCAGCAACCTCTGAATTACCACTTCATTTCCTGGTTTTGATTGTAAATCAGCCCAGTCGGTACAGACTTTAGCAAAGTCTATTTTTGTTTAGCGCTACTTTTAACTGTGTGGTGTCGAAGCAGCGGGGTTACCTTCCCCTGCTAAATAATACTGACAGCGTCAGAAAGGAATCAGGCCGCGGGAAAACATTATAATTGAGTAATGGTTATGCAGAGCTCCTCACTAAGCCCCGTTGTGAGGGGAATACGGGGTATTTTGTGTCTTTTGCTGCGGAGAGTTGGTGAGCTAGAAGTTAGCTTCGCAAAATACCTTTGTCTGCAGTGTGCAGCGAGCTACTGGTGGAATTAGTCCTGCAATAATTTTACTCCCTTGGTCCGAACGCGAGGAAGGGCTGGGGAGAAAAAAAAAACCCGCCATGCCCAGCGATCCCGCAGAAACACCCTGCTCCTCTCCCGGCTTCCCGAGGAGCGTGTGAAATGCACGTTGTGCCCCTTATCTCGTCGGTCTGTAAGTTTAGAAGCAAACCCCAGCGATTAAGACATTGTTTTTATTAATGCGAACGTAACCTTCATATTCCTGTGGTTGACCTTACGTTAAATTAGAAGTAGTACTAGAGGCAAGAAATGATGGACTTGGATCCCGGTGTCCTAGTTGGAGCTGAGGTACGGCGAGGTAGTGTGCTCTTTCAATATTATTTTACGCAGCACAACTGGGAGCTACTCCAGATCTTCCTCCTCAATATTCAGCCTAGGTAGGGTTGAAATAAATTTAACCTGAGTTCACTGGATTTTTGCACTTTATCAAAATCAGTTCCAATATCGTGCAGTCAAATTAAAATCTATTTTTTGATTCTCTGTGGCTTTAAGTTCATTAAATGTGAAATTGGCAGCCAGCTAAAGAAGGTCAGGCTGATTAACTGTTTAGGAGTTGCATTCCGTCTCACTTGCGGTACCTGGCAGTGTTTTGGGGTGGGTTGTATGTCTAGTGCCCTCTCCTCCTGCTCGCTGCTCTGTTGCGCAGGTAGAGGAATACCGACACGCTGCTGGGATTTCTTTTTTTGTTTCTCGTGAAAGGCAATAGCGATGGAGACTGCCACACAGATTGCCAAGGTATTTCTCTGCAAACTTAACCAAAAAAAAATTAAAAAAAATAAAAAACCTAAAAGCAAACAGAAGAGAGAGCTGCGTCTGCCTCGTTAGAGCATCCACTGACAATTCCGTGAGCAGAAATAGCCTCATAATGAAGCTTTTTGGAGCTCATTCAGGAAATTTGTCAACTTTGACAACATTAGGCGAGGTATTTTGAGTTTAAGGAAGGCACTTCTCACTGTTGTGAGGAAATGTGGCAGTCACTTGGCCACGCTGATTTTTGGGTGCTGAGGGCCACCAGTGCTAACACGTTCAAGATAATTTAGGCGTTGCTTTATTTCGGGATGAAAAAGGAAAAATGACTGATTGCCTTGTTTCCTTAACTGCTAAAAAATAGCCCATCTAGCTAATATCTCTGGGTGGAATTCATAGTGAATTTGATATTTATTTGAATCCCAAGGAGCAGCTGAAAAGTGAGAGGTGACCCCCCTCCCCCCCCCCAGCCTCCAGCCCCGCAGGCGTTGCCGCTGCACTCGCTTTTTATCATTTTGCTTTCTGCCATTTATATATTTATTTATTTGTCTCGTCCCCTCCCTCCCCCCCCTCCAGTAACTCTCCCGGCCTTTCGAATTTTTTAAATTGGGAGCTGCAAACGGGCTTGACGGGGACGGTGACACAGATACACACGTCTAGGTGTGCACGTGCGCTGTAAGGGCTATATGTGCCGCCTGTGCGGCCACGCGTGCACACACACGCACACAGACAGAGCCCATATAGGAATATGCAGTATCTATATGTCAAAACACCTTTTGCCTGCACCCGCACCTGCGTCGTTTGGACTTGGGGAATTTTAGAAAGTAGGTCTGGCTGGTGGAAAACACGCACCCGTGTGTGTGCGAGGGAGTGTGTGCAGTGCTTTTAGCCTTGAATTCATATACATAAATAATACATCCGTCAATAAAACGCCATATTCGCTTCTCTTGGTAGTACCACGAGAGTTTTGCTGCGCATTCTTTCAGACTGTTCAATGAATTTCACCACCGAGTGGTTCAATGGAGTCAGAAATTTGTCCTCACGCAGGAGCACGGAGACAGTGGCAGGGCTGGCTCCCCGAGTTCCGCACGCTACGGCTGCTTCTGCAAAAACCCCCTCTCCCTGTGCCCGATGAATTCATCTCCTGGCTGCCGTGCCCGCGGCCGGGTTGCATGGGCTTAGCTGGGGGGGGAGCAGGGTGTAATATTCATGAAGAGGGGGCTCGGCGCGTTCCTCCCCCCCTCCCTGTGCCCGGTGCCTTTTCCCCCGAGAGCTCTAATGATTCTCCTTTTGTTTCTCAAACTGCAGCCGAACCTCTTGAAGCCATTCTCACTGATGACGAACCTGAACATGGCACATTGGGAGCTCCGGAAGGGGACCACGACCTCCTCACTTGTGGCCAGTGTCAGATGAACTTCCCGTTGGGGGACATTCTTATTTTTATTGAGCACAAACGGAAACAATGCAATGGCAGTCTCTGCTTAGAGAAGGCTGTGGATAAGCCACCTTCACCCTCACCAAGTGAGCTGAAAAAAGCATCCAATCCTGTGGAGGTTGGCATCCAGGTTACGCCAGAGGATGACGATTGTTTATCAACGTCATCTAGAGGAATTTGCCCTAAACAGGAACATATAGCAGGTAAATTAAAAGCAAGGAGAAGTGTTTGCGAGTTTATTTCCGTTTCAGTGGCAACGTAGCGTGTTCGCAGTCGCGAGCTGCCGTGTCTGTCTCTCTGTTCTGCTCTGTCGCGACGGCCGACGTGTTAAATACCCTGCCTTTCGGTTAGCGGCGAGCGCACGAGCGGTATTTCCCGGTGCCTGCGCGGAGGCAGGATCAACAGGCACGTGCCGTGCTGTGCCGGCCGGTATTTCTAACGGTATTGTTCGAGGCTGCTCTCGTGATTTGCCTGTATTGTAGTCACCGTCTCCCGGTGTCTCGCCTGCCGTAGCGCTGCAGGAGGGGATTTCAGAGCCGGCCGCGCCGTACAGCGAGGAGCTTTCGAGGCTTTGGCAAAGTCAGGGGGGAAAGAGTTAACCGAGCATCAGCCAGCCTTGGTTCCATATTGGCTGTCAGCGTATGGACTGTAATTAAACACAGCCCCATGGCAAAGTGACACCACCGACCTTGACTTTAAGATGCCATTTTCGACTGGCCAGGCCAGAGTAGAGAGGGCAGTTGCTGAAGCGCACAGACATGCTTATTCGAAAAGTTTAAGGGCATGTTGGAAATTTCAAAAGGTTGGTTTGACAGGAAAGGCCGCTCTCTGCAGCCTGCCTCCTCAGCCACATGATAAATGCTTCGCTGTGCTCTCTCTTGTCTCTGATGTGGTTTTGACAGATGTATCTTGATTTTGTTTGCGGTTTACACAGCCACATGTCAGCCGTACAAATGTCCAAGGCAGAGTTCTGTTCTGTGCAACAAACAATATGAAATGTAATTTTTTAAAAAAGGGTAAATAATTCCATTTCTTAGCATAATTTTTTTTGTTTTTTTATTTTTTTCCTTAAACCGGAAAGCCACTCGCCGTGCAGATATTTTCACAAATGAGGTTAAAAAAAACCAGAGCGTGCTGTGTGAAAGAAAATCCCAGAGCCCTGGGAGCGTAACAAGGCTTTTAAAATCCTCGCTGGTAAACAAGAGTACTGCCCATTTGCAGCGAGTGTTGCAAATCACTCCAAACCGTGCCAGTGCTGCTGGTCGGAAAAGGCGAGACCGCAGCGTATCGGCACTGAAAATGCCTTGAACCGGTTTCAAACCCCAATCCCAGCGATGTCTGGGATGTGGGGCTGCCGGCGCCTCTCTTGGGGGAGCCCGCAGGACCGCTCGGGGTTGTCCGAGGTGCAGAACATCATCATGCCGTGTGCTGGAGCTTCTCCCGGGCTGGCTTTGGCCGCAGAGTTAAGCCGCACTGGGGCAGTAGGCGCTGGGGGGTTCAGCGCGATGCTCCCGCAGCCTCCCTGGCCTCCAAACCAGACGGCAAATCGCGCTGGGGAGACGGAGTTTTGAAGGTTTTGCGGTGGCAGCGAATGCGTATCAGTGTGTGTGTGTCCGTCTGCGCGCATGTGTGTATTTATGCAAAGCCATGTGCGTACACGCGCAGGTGTGATGTGGAGGGATGTATGCTACTTCTGCAGAGTGAGAGGTATTACTTTGAATACATGTATATATGGATGTTCAAGAGGAAACGGAGGCTTAGCTGCTGCTAAGCTACATTTTGAAAGAGGCTCAAAAAACCCTAATAATTCCACATATTGCCCTTCCCAGCCACGGATGTTAAAGGTGGTTTTGGGTTTGGTTTGTTTTTTTTTTTTTTTTTTTTTTTTTCCCCAGTGTGGTCGAGGGCAGTGCCCGTTTCCATGTGCTGCCTGCGATCTGACGGCAAACGAGCAGAAGCGTAGGGCATGATTAATGAAGCGGGAGCCTGGCGGAAGGGATTTGTAGTCTTCCGAGCTCCGGAGCCATACTAAATCACCAAATATGGAGGAGCGGCGGTATGATGTAACGCTGTATTTACGTACGGCGCCGCTCTGCTGAAAAGACAAAACACAGCATCTGTCAAGCAAGAATTAGACCCGCTCTCCTCCCCGTGGTCCCAGAGAGGTCCCTCAGGCGGAGGGACGGCCGCGCCGGGGAGTTCTGTGCGAGGGGAATCTCCTCAGCTGAGGGTTTTGCTTTGGCACGCGTTGGGCGCGGGAGATGCGGAGCCAGCAGGATTTGGCCTCGCGCGATGTCACGGGACCGTTAATTCAGAAAAGGCCGTGGTTTTAACCAACTTTAAATGGTTGGGTGAGCAGAGGGCAGTGGGTAAGGAGGCATCGGCAGGGGCCTGATGCTGCTTGCCCTTTCACATAGGGATGTCCTCTGCTGTAGGTGGGCCAGGCTGGGGTCCGTGGTGTGAGCCGCGAGCGCCGCTGCGAGCAAAGACCCAGCTGCAGTTGTCCTCCCATCTCCCACCCCCAGTTTTCTGCCTGGTGGTGCCCAGCCGTGCCCGCTGACGGGAGATCCAAGAGCACAGGTCTTCTGCACCTCCCTGGCCGGGATGGAGCCCATGGGCGCTGGGGTCCTCTGGTTATTCCCTGTGGCGGGAAGTGCAGCCGGGCTGCGGGAGGGGTGGAAGGAGCATGGGGGTCTCACGTGGATGAGTTTATGTTCCTCGTATCCCAAAGAGGTGTGGCAGTAGCTGGAGTGACCCGTGCCCAGGTGTTTGTGGGGTCTGGCAGTAAAATTACCAGTGAGGGTCTTGGAATGAGCGGTGGAGTTCAGGTTTCTGGGAAGGCCCCTGCAGTGAACCTCAGGCTCTTGGAATTCTGACTTTTTTTTATCTGATTTCTGTGCAAGGATGCAAAATGCAAAAAGATATGAGTGTGTAATTAAGAAAAAAAAAAAAAAAGGACAGTGGCTGCCTTTGGAAAAATACACAGGAGCTGAGTGAACTGATTCTTTCTGCTGAAAGACCAGAAAATGGGTATTTAGTAGCGATGTGAAAATGTCCCCAGTTAGTCGTTAGGATGAAGGAGGTGTTACAAGTTGTCTCTGGGTGCAGAGGTGCTATAGGTTAGCTCTGGGTACAGAGGTGCTATAGGTTAGCTCTGGGTACAGAGGTGCTATAGGTTAGCTCTGGGTACAGAGGTGCTATAGGTTGTCTCTGGGTGCAGAGGTGCTATAGGTTGTCTCTGGGTACAGAGGTGCTATAGGTTAGCTCTGGGTACAGAGGTGCTATAGGTTGTCTCTGGGTGCAGAGGTGCTATAGGTTGTCCCTGGGTGCAGAGGTGCTATAGGTTGTCTCTGGGTACAGAGGTGCTATAGGTTGTCTCTGGGTACAGAGGTGCTATAGGTTAGCTCTGGGTACAGAGGTGCTATAGGTTGTCTCTGGGTGCAGAGGTGCTATAGGTTGTCTCTGGGTACAGAGGTGCTATAGGTTGTCTCTAGGTACAGAGGTGCTATAGGTTGTCTCTGGGTACAGAGGTGCTATAGGTTGTCTCTGGGTGCAGAGGTGCTATAGGTTGTCCCTGGGTGCAGAGGTGCTATAGGTTAGCTCTGAGTACAGAGGTGCTATAGGTTGTCTCTGGGTACAGAGGTGCTATAGGTTGTCCCTGGGTGCAGAGGTGCTATAGGTTGTCTCTGGGTACAGAGGTGCTATAGGTTGTCCCTGGGTGCAGAGGTGCTATAGGTTGTCTCTGGGTACAGAGGTGCTATAGGTTAGCTCTGGGTGCAGAAGTGCTATAGGTTAGCTCTGGGTGCAGAGGTGCTATAGATTGTCTCTGGGTGCAGAGGTGCTATAGGTTGTCTCTGGGTGCAGAGGTGCTATAGGTTAGCTCTGGGTGCAGAGGTGCTATAGGTTAGCTCCGGATGCAGTATGCGCCCTGTCTGCAGTTTTGTAGCCAGCAAGTTGGCGTGTTACAGCAAAAGATCATCTTAGGATAAGTAATGGTTAAGGATCAGCTCATCTAAAGACAAGGAAGGAGGCAGCGAGTCATTCAAATGCAGGGAGAAATGATGTCTATTTTAACCGTCGATAGGCTGCTCTTTATCCTCAGCGTTTTCCAGAGACAGGGATGATGACAAGAGCGTATATGTGCGTGCGCGACCTGTGCCGTAGCCGCGAGATCCATATAGGTGCAGGCATGCGTACCTGTCTCTGCCGCGGGGGTGTCTGCCCGCGCCCGGCTTTGACTTGCTATAAAATTTTGAGTGATGCTGATCCAGCGCTATGGCTGAAATGTCATAAATTTAACGGAAAATTAATAGGATATGTTGCATGGGTCCAATGAGGCAGCTTTCATCAATATGTATGTCAAAGCCTCACCACCAGGTACTGGCAGCCCGTGATTTGCAGTGAGTGCTACGGCAGGGCTTTAGTTATCCGCTCTCGTATTTTACAATAGGGCGAAATATTAACTGAAGTATCTAGAGATCAGTGAATGTAAAATCGCTGTTCACTTATTGAAAAGGCTGGAGAAATACCTATCGTCTGCCGGTGTCAGGTTTTAGCGGTTTGTTTGCTGAGTGTGTAAATCCGAGGGAATTAATGGAAGGTTGTTTTTTGGGTGAGGAAGGATCTTCAATGTTACTTGGATTCAGTTGGAGGAACACTTTGGAGCGCTGCTGCATATTCCCCTTTATAATGCCGAGTGTGTGTCTGCGGATGCCGTATTTACTGTACAAAGAGGGGAGGAGGAGGGGAGGTCGTTTTTACTGCTCGAATCCTTTATTCTCAAGCTGCTTGTGGCATTCAAATAAAATGCGAGGAAAAATAACGTAAGAAAAAACCTCTGTCTGCAGTAATCGGGGGAAGGTGGACGTAATTTGCTACTAAATTTTAGATCAAGTACATTTGATCATTACAGTTCTCAGGAGGTAATGTCTTTGAGTAGTCATTACACCACCGAAATTTTCTTGGGCTGTTGTTAGTAGTTGCCATTATAATTCTGTAGGTTGTAAATTGCGATTCCTTATTATTTTGTTTTGTTCCGGAGACAAAAAATCATTGCCGTCTGCATTGAGCAGTTACCATTGCATCTGGACAATAAGATGAAAGCTTAAAAAAAAAAAAAAAAAAAAAAAAAAGGGGGGGGGGGGGTGGAGAAAAGGGGGGAAAGGAACACTGTGAATATTTTGTAGTCAAATTCTGCCTGCTTTCCCCGTAGAAAGCGGCAGAGAGCACAGGTTGGGTAAAGCAGTCGCCGGCAGGAGAAGCCGTGAGGGCGCTCCCCAAAGGCTCCCGCTCCCGAGACTGGGAGCCCCGTGTACAAGCTGTATTTGTAAATAAGACAGAGAAAGGTTGTGAACCGGCAGCTTGGCTGTTTTGTCAAAGTACAATGTCAGAGAAACTCTTTCTAAGACAAATTGTAAATAGAAGTGTCACGATGATTGCATGATTGAGCTCCAGAAGTGTCTTGCAATTGTTGGCATTGTCAGAAGACTTTTGAAAGCTTAATTAAAGGCGGTGGCCTGTGCGGCTGTGAAATTTACTTCTCGGGGGGGGGGGGGGGTGGGTGGGGAGGGAAATGTAAAAAATGTGGGGGATCAAAAAGTTGCTGTAATGCTGCTCGCGCGGGGACACAGGGCAGAGGCAACAGTTTCTCAGCTTTCCCCGTTGCCTTTTATAAATTAACATTTTTTGAAGGAGCGAACACGTGACACCAGTATCATCCTTTGTACGAGGTAAAGATTGCGTTGGTTTTCCTATTCCCTGCTGTTACAGACAGCTAATGTAAAAATGGCTCTTTATTGGAAACACAAATACGAGTTCGCTTGAAGCGCAGGAGCAGGGCGGAAAGTTTTCCCCCGCCTCGGCGTGGTCCTGCCGGGGGGGAGCATCAGAGCGCGGCACTGCCCCAAATCTTCCTGCTTGGGGGTTTTTTTTGTTTGTTTGTTTGTTTGTTTGTTTTTGTTTCCTGCAAATCAGATCCTTCTGCTTTAGAGAGGATGAGAAATGAGTTTGGCGTTCTTGCTCCTGTCGTGTGGGACATGTCATTGTGGAGCTCGCCGCGGGCCGAAGCGTCGCCGCAGCCGAAACGCTTGTGGCTGAAGAGGCGGCAGCCCGGCACGCGTTAAGCTTCGTACGGAGCTGAAAAGGTGCACGTTGGCATCACGTGCCGAAAGCTTTGAAAATAGCGTGCATGGTAAAACGTGAGGCTCCCTGCAGCCCAGTCCCAACAACGAATGCCGGGATGATGGAAACTGAGGCAGGGAGTAAAATTAAACGCCTTCTAATTAGCCCGGTGGGAGAAATAAAGTCTTCCCTCAACATTCCCATAATTTGGTAATGCCTCTTTTGAAGAGGAAGAGGCCTATTAGCATCACCCCGTTTTGTATATGCAACCCTCAGCCCACGAGCTCTTTCTTATTTCATTCAAATAGTAAAGGCGATTAAAGAGGCTTGCGAGGCAGCGTCAGGCAGCGGGAGCTCAGCCTCCAGTTGTCTGCCTGCCTGCATCCTCATCACGGAAATTTTTTGGACAAAATTCCCTTCAAGCTTAGGTCTGTTTTTATATCCAATAGTACCAGTTTAGCGCGATAAAAGGCGTTTAGCATCAAGCTGGACATGGCCTGGCACGTTGCCACTTGGTTGGTTGTTTTTTTTTTGTTTTTTTTTTTTTTGTCTTTTAGCTAATCGCTGAGGATCTCTCGTTACCTTTTCTGCCGGTTGTGATTTCGTTGGGGTCGCGGTGCCGCCAGCGGTGTGTGTGGCGAGCCCGAGGAGGTCGCCCGCTCCTCGGCCTGGCAGGTGCCTGCCCGCAGCTTCCGGACGGGAGGGCTGCATTCTCCGTGTCAGCTTCTGGGATACTGCCACAAGTTCATAAAATACGCCGAGCTCGTATATTTTAATACATTGAAACCTATATTCATACTGGTGGCATGGCCCTGAAATTAACCATTGGGTTGTTGGTGTTTGGGTTTTTTTGTGGTTTTTTTGTTTTGTTTTGTTTTTGTCCCCCCAGGGCTAACGAACTTTTAAAATCTCACTTCATACAAAGGCAGCAGCACCAGCCTGCGCCTCCCGGTAACGTGGCAGGTTTGGGCCCACGCTGGTTGGTACCAGTACGTGGATTGCTGTGATTTATTGCAGACTTTTTAAAAAGAAGAGGCACTTTAATGGACCCACAAACCTCCCGAGCGGTTGGGATGAGCTCTTTTCCATTTGCTAATGAATTTACATGAAACAGGGTTTGCGCTTTAGGGCCCCCCCATCCTGGGCGCGCTTTGCCCCGCTGGACGGGGACCGAACATCACCTGTGTGCTTAAATGCTTGCGGGAGCCGGACGGGTGACTGCGGACCCTGGTGGATGGACAGACCAAGCGCTCGCATTATTCACACCCTCCCCTGTTAATGCCGAACCCATTTTGAAGCCCCTTAACATCTCCCCCCCCCCCGCCCCATCTTTTCTAATCAGGTTCAGTATGCGACGCATCCCGCGCGGGATTCAGCCAGTTTGTTTCCCAACCTTTACCGGCCGGCAGCACTCGCCGTGCATCTTTTAACGTCTTCCAGCGCGGCTTTTCGCTCTTCCTCCGCCAGGACCGGGTAACTTGGCGGCTGCTCCCCGGCTCATTCTTCATTCGGAGGTGGCACCGCCTGGGGTTGGCGAGGGAAAGGTTTGCGGTGCGGGGTGTGGGGAGGTCAGCCCCCATCCCAGCAGGGAATTTGTGTTCTTCATTTGCCTTTACAATGGGAGCACAGCTACTGTACCTCGGAGCAGCTCTCAGGTGTGAGCTCAGATGGGCGCATGTAAATGTCCTGTCAGATGCAACACAGGAATATTAATGTTTTCCTCACCACCGTGCTATAATAAAGCTGTACGCAGCCAGCTTAATGTGCAGCCGGGCTGGGGAATTGTATAAAACTTTGATAGCCTAGCGTGAATGACAGCAGGTGGGGGAAAAAAAAAAAAAAAAAAAAAAAAAATTCAATATGCCACAGTTTGCGTTCTTGTTTTCCTTTGATCTAAAGCAAAATGAAAACATCCCCTTCTTTCCCTCCTCGTTTTGCATAGGTGTTCTTCCTCTGCAAAACTGGCTAGTAAGGAAGGAGAGAAAATGAAGTATGGGGCACTGCGCAATTATTTGAAGCACGTTAATGCCAGCCTGCTGGGGATGTAATTTTTCCAAGTATTAGCAAACATTTATTTTTTACACTTGGGATCGTTTTGCTTTGCCTTTCATTCTTTTTTAGTACCTGGGTCTGGTCGAAACAAAGAAAATAGAGTCACCACAAAGAGGGGCTGGAGCCCCCTTTGCCCCCCCCTCCCCGGCTGCAGGCACAGCCCGGGCTGTATGTACATCCTCTTCCCAGAGGTTTCATTTCCATCTTCTCCTGGGTTCGAATCCTCATCCTCTGCTCCATCCGAAGGTGCCTGTTTTTCAGTGCTGGGGACGTTGGAGGATTTTTAATAACGTGCTCATTTAACTGAATCAACAGCTGTCAGGAGCGGTTGTAGGAAATCCACAAAATGCACAAAGAAAAATACATACCGTTTTCCTGAAACGAAACACTTGAAACAAATCGGCTGCCAAAAAAAGAAAAAAAAAAAAAAAAAAGAAAAAAAAAAAAAAGAAAAGCTGCTGCCGAATCAATTCTGGGTTTGCAGACAGTGCACCACAGTGTTTCTTCTCGCCGCTCTCCCCGGAGACCTTTCCCCACTTGCCTGCTGCAAATTCTGCTGCAACTTTTCCCACCCGAACAGGTTGCTGTTACAAACCCCACCGCTCTTCCCCAGCCGGTGGGTACGGGGGGCTCAGCTCCCGCTCCCGCTCCCGTTCTTGCCTTGCGCCCTAAGCAGCTCAGACGCCCAGGCTGGGAGAGCTGGGGAGCGTTGGTCAGTCGAAACCCCAGGACTCTCCCGCTTCTATCCTCCCCCTGCTCTGCCTAAGCGCCAAACAATTACACCTACAATTTGATCTCAGCTTCAGATAGAAAAACCTCTGCCTAAATAAACAATGGAATTACTGCTGAACAACAAAGGCTTAAAGAAGAGCGCTGCCTTCAGTGGTGTTATTGTTGTTGTTGTGGATATTATTATTATTATTATTACTACTACTATTACTCCAACTATTACCTTTTTAAAATAAACACGCATTACAATTCCTCCCTCCTTAGGAAGTAAGGAGTTTAATTTTGCTTTCATTGCTCGCCTAATTGCTTTAGCAGGCAGGGAAATATAAAATGGAAAAATAAAAATGTCCCCCTCACTCCCTCCCTTCACCCCCAAATTGGCAGCAATTAATTTGTCACCCGGCGTTACTTTCCTACAGCATCACAGCTGGTTGTTTCCCCCCCCCCCCCTCCCCGGACATGGCACAAATCGTCTGGGTTTCGTTGCATTTTAGCTGCTGAGTTTATTCTTTCTGGAGTGCGAGAGTGTCACAGCCAAAGTGTCGGGCTTCAGCCAGGGCATCGCAAGCGCCTGGAGCATCTGCCGCGTGAGGGTGACCGGGGGCTTTTTGCTGTGTTTTCTCTATTATTGAGACCGATTTTCCTGTTTAGGAAGTATTTGTTGTGCAAAGAGAAAGAGGAGCTGAGGAGCCTTGTTGTTGTCTATGAGGAGGTAAAACCCAGTGGGATGCATTTGGAAGAAGAGAGTATTCCCTCCCGAAAGATTATTTGGAGGCTGTATTATTTTGTAATAAACTATAAACTGTCCTGTGTTAAATTTGTGTTATGTTCGAAAAAAATCAATAAGGAAAAATTAAATTCTGATAAAGATACTCTTGGATCTTTGAAAACAACTGCTCTCCTTTTAACTAAAACATTTGAGGAGCTTCAAAGAGTACGTATTTCTTCTGATCTTAGAGCTGTGTGACTGGTAGCAGGGAGAAAAAAAAATCTTATTCTACATACAAGTGGATTGCTTAACAAGTCAGCACAGACACATACTTGTTTGTACAATAGAGATAAAAATTCCTGTATAAAAATAATTCCGTTGCTGACAGCAGGCATTGTGCTGGGGCTGCCTCTTTTGTGTTGGCCGGGGGTCAGGGACCACGGCTCCCACTTTCTGCCGGGGGGAGGCTGTCACGATCTCTCGCTGGAGCCTGGAAATAAGTTAATTGCTTTATTTTAAGGAATACTCAGAGCCCAGCGGTGTGGGGTTTATGTCTGCGTGCCGTCTCTGGAAGCAGCAAAAGAAAAGGGGTAAAAAAATAACCTCCTCATTGCGGGGGGAGAATGACTTGAAGGCAGTTTGGGAGACGTGGCCTTCGACCGACAGCTCGGCAACCCGGCGGTAGTTTCTCAACTTTATGGTTTTCATCTAATTCCGATTTATGCTGTCACATCCCATATTGGCCCTCCCTGAACTCACTCCTCACGTGGAGCGATGTTGGTGTTGGGGATAATCGGTTGAAAGCGGGGAACTCGTGGCTGGTACGGATGTTTGCTGGGGCGGCTGTTGCGCGGCGCCGGGTCCTATTCTGTCTAATAAATGTTAAAAAAGCAGGGCGTTAGCATGGCCCTGTCCTCTTTTTTCGCTCTGCAGGGGTGCAGGTAAGATAAGCCATGAGGCTGGGGAAGGCCGGGGAGGTGGGAATAGGAATTACATGAACGTTCACCCCATCCTTCGAAGTCGGGGTGCCTGGGGAGGCAGGCGGCGCGGCCATCCATCCTTCCCCATCCTCCTCCCGCCCCCGGGGTCGCTGGCAAAGCCGGGGCTCCCCATCACCTTCCCGGAGGTGCCGGCGGGATCGGGGCCGGCCGAGAGCGGAGCCAAGTTTGTCAGCGGCCGCCGGCGCTGAGCGGTCCCCCCCCAAACTCCTCTCCCTCTTCCTCTGCTCTCTCGGCGGCGGCGGCGGCTTTCCTCGGTGGCACGCTCCGGAGCGAGGATCTTTTCATCCCCTCCTTCTTTTTAACTGCAGCGAGTTCCTAAAATTAATGCTGCTGCACTTTGATGAAAATAATGTTTTTATAATACGTTTGCTGTTTACACGGAAGATGTGACTTGAGGGGAAAAAGGCTTTTTTGGAGGGTGGCGGAAATCTTGTTAATCTGCTCTCGGAGAGTGGCACACAATACTGCCTATGAGCAAGTCTGTGCTGCTTTTGATAAATTACCATGTTTAGAGATAGGTTTGGCTCTTAAGGGCTTAGTTTTCTGAACAAAGTCCATAACAATGTTTTCTGCCTCTGTTTGTCTCCAGCCCCTTTGGCTTGACTCGGAGCCCTGTGTTTAGTTGAAGCTCGGTCTGGAAGATATAACAATTTTGCATTAAAAAAATAAGGAAATCACAGGAAGAAAAACCCTTTTGCTTTTTGGATGAATCTTACTGATAATTTGCTAAAGCTCATTTGAATTTTAAGCACTTCTTTAATCTTCAAAGGCTAAATTGCTTTATGAATATGCATGGTGTGGGCAGACTTTAGTTCATTACCTAGTTGTAAATTCTAATGACCATTAGGTCCTTGCAGTAATTGCGAATTGTTTTGCATTTTTGATTGGCCTATTAACATGTGCATTCGGCACACATCAGGCCAGCCTGTCAGGCTGCTGAAGGAGAAAAAAAAGGTGAAAATTGTTTTATAGCACCAAGATTCTTAGATTTTCAATCTTGGAAAATTGATGATGTAAAAAAATTAAAGCGGTGTTTTTTCTTCTCAAGATTGAAAGTTCACCAAGAGATTTGACATATTTAATTTACATGATGACTTTGCACTCCTTCATTAATGCAATTTGCATATGAAGCTGTTGTTAATCACTTTTGATCATGTTTTGTGTATTAGCTGCCTCAGTGGCTCTTCTCCCTCAGATGCTCCAGTAGAAAGCAGCAAAATGATGCCTCTTCTTGCCAAGTTTCCTTTAGTGAATTGAGGAATTAGGAGTCTAACCTTGAGTAATTAAATATGTTCTATCAGTTCTCTTTTAATGTTAAGTACACTTGGTTGGAAGTGTAGAAGGAAATTGTTCCCATTTGGGGGAGACATTCCTTTAAAAAAAATATATTTCTATGTGTCTAGAGGGAAAAGAACTGTTTTCCGTCATCCGGCGTCACCTGGGTGGAAGGGAGAGGTCCAGCAGGGCAGGGATAGGGCAGGGACCGGGCTCTTCTTTGCACGACTGGCCTTGAAGACCCGTGCCCCGGGCCCGATCCTGGGCTGCACGCACCTGCAGAGCTGCTGGTGGCATTGGGGTGGCCGTTCTGCCTTTGGCGGGGGGACGCTTGGGCCCCATTCGCAGGAGCAAGTCGTGCTGCGGGCGCCGCTCCTCTTCCAGGCAAGTCTTCCAGTTGCCTCACCGCGAGGGAAGGGTCTTTTTCTCCTGCCTGCCCCCGGCGAGGTGTTAATGGTCCAGCCTTCCTTGGGAGGAGAAGCTGGGAGCAGCCTGGCTGGAAGCCTGCCCGGCTCTCGTAACCTGCCCAGGCCTCCACTGGTGGCCGGCCACCACCCCTCCTGCCCGGCTGGGTCTTTGTCCTTGTCCCCATGCGGCCACACCGCGGCTCTCGGCTGCGGGATCGGTCAGGCCCTCGCCTTTGCTTCACCCGCTCAGTTGTCCGTCTTTGGTGATTGATGCTCAACTTTGGTTTGAGAGTTTATCACCGGGTAAGACGACGAAGCGTAAGGGTGAAACAGATACCCCGATTAAAGGGACTGCTTAATGAAAGAAAATAAACGGAGAGGGAAAATGACCATTCTGGAAGGAACAGAAGTATAATTTTAACCTCAGAGGAGACCTACTGCTGCCCTTCCATGACTTCCACCCATACCACGCTAAAAGCATGGTTCAGTTCAAAGTTGTTAATATTCAGCTGGGAAACAGTATCCAGAACACAAATAAATTATTAAGTGCATGAACTTTTTCGGCAGTAAGATGAACTGATGGGGTCCATCTGCGAGATCCAGGGGCTTTTTATTTGTGTGTGTCGAACGATTCTGCCCTCTCCGACTTCATAGCCTTTGGTCCCCGGCCAAGTGCATGCATAATTGATTCCACACGCGCTATCATTTTCTTGATGTAATTGCTTTAGTAAGATATGATGAAATCTAATGGATAATTTACTATATGAAAATGACAAAAAAGTAAATGTTCGTGTTTTTTTTGTGCCGGGCACGGGGAGGAGAGCGCCCAGGTTACCCACACGGTGAAGGAAAACCCGCTTGTACCCTCTCCCGCGGGCAAAGATGGGGGTAAATCGCTGGAGGAGTTCAGAGCAAACTCTTGAGTTTTACAACACAGGTGAAACACTTGCGTTGTTTGGAAACCTTGTTTATTTTTTCTTAGAGTGGTGCCCTGTTTGCTTTTCTAATTGCCAGAATGGAGACTCAGGGGAAAAAAAAAAAAGAAAGTTCTCTGCAGAAGGCAAGGGGTAGTATTTTTAGAAATAAGCGTGTCCTGGACTTGCTGCCCTGCGCTACAGATAGGACTCACACTGATGCCTTGCCTGGCAAAAAGACCTTCTATTCTCGCTGCTTAAATAATGCACCAGATTAAATTCAATGCATCGGTTTGGCTGGATGTATTTTTAGAGAGTTCAGAAGTGTATAAATACCAAATCCACATATAATTCCATACACATCCAAAGAAAAAATATTCCACTTCCAAATTCGACATTACGTTGGTCTTTAAGAAATGATTTGTTAATCTCATTTCCTTTCCCCCCTGCTTCCCAGTCCTGGAATATTGTGTGTGCCTTTCTGTGATTTTTTTTAAATAGCCGTTTGAGGTAACGTATAGACACAAAAGCATTTTCTCATTTGCTTCCTCCCCCCTCCCTTGCTGTTTTCAATGTACTAAAAGAGGAAAAAATATCCAAGGCAAACCCACATAACTGTAGCAAACTGTTTCTGAGCAAGTCATAATAATGAACAACACATGATCTGAAATGTGATCAGCAAACATATACTTATGCCAAGGAATTTTTGCCATTCACATACCAAGGTTCTGTAAATCAGTAAACCGCGGCGGAGGAGCCCCCGGCGCGGCGAGGGGAGGAGCAGGAGCAGGAGCAGGAGCAGGAGCAGGAGCAGGAGCAGGAGCAGGAGCAGGAGCAGGAGCAGCAGGGCCCTCCTTGTTCATGGAGCGGGGACTTGGGAACAAGTTTTCTCTCTTCCACCTTCCTCCTCTCGCTCTCTGTCCACACACCGCAATGTGAAACCACCAAGCAGACCTTTAAAAGAGTAAAAAAGCGCAGCCTGAGATATCTTCACGTGCAAAAGCAGACACATGAGTAGCAAAGGAATTAAATTTCCTTGCAACATGTTTTATGGGAATTTTTTTTTTTTCTCCCCCCTTCTCCCCCCCCCCGTCTTACACTGAACCAAAATGTAAATTACTTTCTGGTCCTAATTGGATTTAATTATTTCTTTAGGAGAGGATGGGTGGGAGGGGGTGGGAATGGCACACAGCTGTCCTAACAAAACAAAGGAACCAGAAAAACCTCACTTTCCCCCATGTTGGCTAATAAATGGTGCAGAGGATCCCGGTGCTGGCAAGCAAATGGAGCGCTGTGTAGACCTGGGCAAGGGGTGAGAGCTGCCTGAAGCCGGGAGCATCCGGAGAAGGCCACGCTAGCTGTTAGAAAGTGCACCTGAAACGGTGATGTGTGGATTCCTATTAATTTCTGTGACTGCCCTGTTTTTTAGAGCACCCTTCCCTTGACCTAAATCCCCTTGCCCAGATGGCTTCAGCCCCGCGGCAAGACCCAGCCTCAATATTGGGCTGCAAATCCCACCATCGCCGCTCGCCTGGGAAGCACCAGCCTCCGCGGGGAGATGGTGGGAGGGATGGGGAGCGGATTTGGGTCCCCAGCACTTGTCGGGGTCCCCCAGCTGGCCGTGCCCCCCCCTGCCCCGCCGGCTGGGGGCTGGGGCACCTGGGCGATGGCAGCGAGGTCCAGGCGAGCTGATGGTACTTTGATGGCACATTGCACCCGCGGATCTCAAAGCGCTTCGCAAGCTTTAATGAATGTGACCACTAATGTGATTTATAGCGCGATTCATTATTGGTATTGGAGGGACTGTATTCTTATTTTGTCATTTGCTGTTAAAATTAATACACTCCATGCTGGCTATAAAAGTGTATTTGCATTTAATTGCAAGTCAGAATGAATTAGTGGGTATGATTTAAACCCGAACTCACTCCTTAAAAAGAAGTCTTCAGTGGGGAAGGAAAAATCAAGCTCTGTGCTGGATTTCTTTTGGTGGACGTAGGGATGGAGAGAGGAGCTGGGGAGAGGAGGGGGCAGGCGGGGGCTCGGCTCCTTTTTTTTTTTTTAATGCTTGAGGTTGCTTTCATCGAGAAATGCCTTTGCCAGGAGGGGCTTAGGCAAAGTGGTCAAGCACATCTGCTCCTGGGAAGGTAGGGAAGAAAAGAGGTTACTAGTAATAGGGCAGCAGCACAAAGGGAAAATTGTACACTGGGAGCATTAGTCTCCTCGCGGTGGTGTGGCCAGACTGGTTTAGCAGACAGGATGATAGATTGCTTTGTCAAGGGTCCCAGGGTGTGCCCTGAACTTGAAGCACTTTGTTTATCTTGAATAGAAAGGGAAAAGCACAGACATAATCGATGTCTAGTTTTTTAGGAGGGAGGAAGAGGTAGAGGAGGGAGCTGGGGGGGGGGGGAGGCGGGGGAAGGCCCTGGCTGTGGCTCTCCATTAACAGATGAACTTGGCTCAAGTCCAGAGTTTGATGAGAGAGTGTCACAGCCCCGCAGCCGGCCAGCCTTTTCAATAATTTTCCTTTTTTTATTATTTTTTTTATATACCTGCTGACTGTACATCAAATGCTCCCAGGTCTTTTGGCTAAAGGCAAGAAGTGGCGGGGGGGGAGGGGGAGGGAGGGAAAGACACAGCTCCATTTTTTTCCCTCTGAACCAGTTGAGACCAGTCCCTTGGCCACGCACGCAGGTTCTATCATCTTTCCTGGCTCGCTCTTGGGGAAAAAAAAGAGTTGTCGCCGTGCCAGTAACCTGAGGGCCCGGGACAAAAAAAAAAAAAAAAAAAAAAAAAAAAAAAAAAAAAGGGGGTGGGTGGGTGGGGGTTGTTTGGTGCTCTGAGAGGCAAATTAAACTCTGAGAGTGTGGGAGAGCAGGAGTGTGTCTGAAATAGCAGGAGTTAAATTCCGGGGTAAAAAGCATCTTTGAGGCAAATCCCTGCCTGGCTGGGGCGGCCGGACCTGGGAGATGGACCGAGCTCAGGTCCGCGGCCTGCGATCGACGGCACCTTTACACGGTGCCTCCCACCCATTTAAATAACTTTACGAGAAAAAAATCGAATTGACCCCCCCCCTAGCGCAGCCCTGCACGTGGTGCGAAGGTGGCTCCTTTCCACAGCTTCCTTTACTGGGTTACCCTCGGTTTTTGATTAAAGTTCCTTGCTTTGCGAGAGGCGGGTTCGGCAGGGAGGTAGTAGATGGGGCTGCGGTGGGCGCTTCCAGCCGGAGTGCCGGGTCGGAGCTTCCCAAGGCCACCTGGACGGGGACATCGGTGGCCCCAGCGCGCCTGCGACTCGGCAACGCGTTCTGAATTCGGGGTTGTCTTGAGTTTGGTTTCGTGTTGGGTTTTTTTTGTTGTTGTTGTTGTGGGTTTTTTTTGGTGTTTTTTTTTTTTTTTTGGTTTCTGATTATGCTGTCTGTTTCTGACAGTTGTTGAGCTGCTTTTACCAGCCTCGGCAGGAGGCTGAGCCTGCAACATCCTGACATTTTTGCTTTTTAACAGGCCGGTCTCATCGTGCTGGAGGAAACAGCAGCTTAACTGCATTTCACTCCAGCTGATTTGAATAACGTGTGCTCTGGTCAAACAAGAAACTCCTCAAAGGAAGATCTCGGCGCCTTGTTTTCCGTCCCGCTGACACCGGGTGGATTTCAAAACGCACAGAAAGGGCAGAGCTGGCAAAACGCAGGCTCCCCCCTGCCGCAAAGGGCAGCGCTTTCAGAGACGCAGAGGGTAGGTAGGAGCGGGTCACCTGCCTGTCCCGTGTCCCCTCGATGGGCTCCCAGCATCACGTCTCGCCGGGAATTTTCCTCGTCCGCTTGCGGCTCTATCTCACACGGCCATCCCTGTTGGAAAAGGGGGCGAAAGCTTTGCCTGGCCACCTTCCCTACGCGCGGGCTGCGAGTCCCCGTTTTCGGAGGAGGCTGGGATTTTCGAACCACGGCGGCTTGCAGATCCCAGCCTCGTTTCCTCTCCTTGCCCTTTGCATTTTGTAGCCAGCAGCGGGTGATGTGCGGTGCACCGAGCTCTGCGCTGTGGGAGGAAAGTACAAAGGCTGGGAAGAGGCAGTGGGATACGGCTCCACGGTGCCGGGTGCCAGGGCTCCAGGTCTGGAAGTCTCCCTCCTGATGAAACTGGTTCTTCCCTTGCTCTCCGTGGTGCGTGTCAACCCGTAACTGCTTTGGTTGTGAACTTCCCAGCCACTTGGCACCCCTGGTTTTGTTTTTTTTTGGTTTTTTGGTTTTTTTTTTTTGTTTTTTTTTTTTTTTTCCCAGGCGTTTGCCCACACACGTGCGCGGCTCCCCTGCGTAACGCCTGCACAGGACTCCCTGTTATCTGCTGATCGTGGTGTTTACGGCATCCATTACGTGAGGACCCGAGTGCCTGGGAGATGTTAATGAATACACCCTCACCGTACGCGGGCGAGACGGGCAGAGGCGGGGTGGCTCGCCCCAGGTGAGGCAGGGGAGCTGCCGCAGGGCAGGGACAAGGACACGGTGCCATCCCTGCCACGCTGCCCTTCCTCCCTGCCGCTGGCTGGGCAAAGCTTGGGAAGTGAAGCGAAGACATGGTGGCGTCTCCAAACCAACCCGCTCTTTACCGAGACCTTTCTCTCCCTGCGAGGGGGGTCCACCCCGCTTCACTTCTCGCCCCGTGTCGGAGCTCTGCGGAGACGCGGGCGCTTGGTCCGGGGGATGTGTGCGGCTGCGGCCCCATCCCTCGGGGAAAAGTCACCCTCTACGTCTTTGGGGAGGTAGCAGGCTTCGCAGGGGCTCCCCGCATTTGGGTAGATGGCATTGGTAGCGAGGGTAGGTTGTATGTCCACGAGACAAGGCGGTGACCTTTGGGTCAAGTACCTGTGTCTGGAGAGCCCGCCATAAATATTGTACGGTGGGAACAATGGGGCTGTAACAGAGCTGCGACCGAGAAGGCTACGGCCGAGCAGCCGGCTGGCTAAGAGGCTGCCGGCGGAGCGAAGCGGTGTAGTATTTCTACTTCAAACTGATTGAAACGTCGGCTGAAAAAAATCAATGTTGTTGACTGGCGATAATTTACAGTTTTCTCGGTGCTAAGTAGCCGCGCGCGGAAGGATGCGCTCGCGGCGCCGGGCTGAGCGCCGAGCGGCCCGGGTGCGGCGCTGAATCAGATGCGTTATAGGTCAGCCCTTTATTTGTTTCATCACGACTTTTACACAGTTGTCATGTAATTTATGGCTGCTTTCACGTTGTCAAACATTTTCATTGCGGCTTCTTCTTAACACACTCCTGACACAAACACGGCTGCTTTAAAGACACTGTATTGTTTCATAATCTGAGAGGAGGACTATAAAACATCAAATTACACTATCTTCAGGCTAATCTAAATGCACTACAGATTGAAATCAGAGCTCATTTGTCCCTGATGCAAATTATTAAGTTCTAATTATAAATATCCATTTAATTACCCCATACATTTTTATTCTGCAGACCCTTCTCAGCAATTCTGCCTGAGATACAGTAGATGTATAGGAGAAAATCTGCAGTAATTAATGTGCATTTCCTAAATAATAAAGAACAAACACGAGCCACTTTGTTCATGGATGACATATCCGCGCACACATTTTTAGCTATCCGTGTCGCGGCATCAGATGCTGAATGCTAATTCAAAAACAAATGGAAAAGACAAAAATTAAAAGTTTGGGGATTTGTTTTTCTCCATCCCTGGAGGGGTTCAAGGCCAGGCTGGACGGGGCTTGGAGCAACCTGGTCTGGTGGGAGGTGTCCCTGCCCAGGGCAGGGGGTTGGAACTACATGATCTTTAAGGTCCCCTCCAACCCAAACCATTCTGTGATTTCTGTATCGCGGTTGTGGAGAGAGACAGGTCCTTTAGCCCCTTGTGTCTCTTGTGCGAGGGACGAAGGTGGCTCGGAGGAGCACGACATCCCGTCCCCGGTGCCTGTCTCGTGGAGGTGCTGGTCCTGCAGCCTCCTCGTACTGGAAGCGCCACAAACCCAGGTGCATCTCGCAGTGAAACAAACCGAGGAAGCCGCTTTCTGCCATGCCGGCCTCTCCAACTGTTCAGTTTTGAGCCCAACAGCAGCCGAGCAGGTTAGAAAAGCCCCTCTCGAGAGGTGGTAGAAGATGCTGGTGGTCCCCTCCCAGCTTCCGCAAAACGTGAGGGCAGGGGCAGGCGTGGAGGAAAGCGGCTGCTGGGGCAGATCCTGCCCCGACTTACCCTGGGTGTAAATCCCCAGCGGCTCCCCTGCAGCCGGGAGAGTCGCTTGGTGTGGGCGCAGCAGCGTAGAGCAGCTTGGGATCGACCCCTTACGGTTAGTTATGTTCAGATTAACGGAGAGCCTCATCCACTGGAGCCTGGGAAAAAAACTCAGGGAACGTGGCAGGCGTCGACTCGAGCCTGATGGAAGCGCTGTCTGTCAAAAACTGCCAGAGCAGCGCGTGTGGGGGTGCGTGTGCCCATATACATATATGGGGTAAAAATCTGACTGCACGGCAGCTGATGTGAGCATTACCACAGGCTTCGTCGCACTCCGTATTTATACCCATATTTGCATCTGCTTTCTGGGTGATAGAGTAGGCTTTCTGGAAGGGATACTTGTATGGTATCAGTGATTATAAACAAAAATGAGCCTTGAATTTTCTCACGTGTATCTTTCACTAAAGGTCTATTCATTTCGTCAGTTAAGAAGATGAGGGGCTGCGGCAGTGTCCTCAGTTCATTCCCAAGTAACTTTGTTGTCCTTACTTATTATAATCATTTTATCTCAGACTTTGTCCTAGAGTCACAGAAGAAAATCGTAGAAGTGGAAGAAGTACTGGTAGGAGTCTAAGAACCTTTCTATAAAGAAACCAAACTAAACCCAAGCCTGATTTCCTAAATAAGAGAATAAGTATCTTGGCCTTTCTAAAGGCAATAGCATTTTTGGAAAGATGAGCTTGTCTTTTGTTGTTTTTTGGGTTTTTTTTTTTTTTTTTCCTTTTCTTTTTTTTCAACTTGCATCACAGTTCTCGTACTGCCTTCAAACGTGGTTTGTGCTGTGATTCCTCTGTAGCGCGGTCACCCTGCGGAGGAGATCCCGTTTTGAGATTGTGCATCTTGTCATATCTATTATGCAGAAACTTGAAGTACAGCCTAACGGAGCAGCAGAACGCGGAGCAAGCCGTGCCGCAGGCCTGCCCGTGCCTTAATTCCTGCGTGGCCTGCCTTCACCTGAGCAGCTGAGGGTCTCTCTGCTCGTCTAATTGTCCTGAGTAGAAAGTAAGCTGTGTGTGCCATCACCCGTACTAGCATTTCATAGCTCAATAGTCTTTATCTATTATTAGCATTATTGTTACTATTATTATTATATCCTACAACCGCATTGGTCATTGTATTGCTAAAGTATGGTGGGGCGCTGCGTCCTGGACAGGCTCTGCTCGCTAATGGGGTCACTGGTGTCAGGGTGTGCTGTATGGATTATGTTTACCGTGGCGTGTTTTGTTTGTCAGCGAGGCTGTGGGAGTGGGGCAGGTGATGAATGAAGATACTCCACGGTTTTCACACTCGTCCCTGTGGTCGCAAACCTCCAATACAGTAAAGACCTTCTTGTCATGGAGAGGGATTTATGTACCCGTGGCAGACTTGGGCCTGTGACTGAAGTTGATGGTGTGACAGTCCACCGCTTTGCTATTTTTGGTTAAAGCTCTTACGTGACCCAGATAAGTGCTTGGGATTTGTTGTGAAAACATTGGTAAGTGTCTGAACCATCCAGCTACGTAATTTGCCTGGCTGAAACATGGGTCTGTTTTCCGTCTCTGGGTCTCCGCGTATCATTTGGGTGGTCTTCATTGCCCAAACACAAACGGCCGAATAGGTGTGTGTGCATGGGCCGTCAGGGACCACAGTGATGGTTGCCTTCAGAGGCCTTCCTAGCTCTCCAAGATGCGTGTAAAACATCAATTCTCTTTAAAAATCAAGGCTGCCCTAGTGCCTCCGCGCCTCGATTGGGCAAGTGGGCTGCAGAGGTGGGAGTCACGGGCATGACAAGGTTGGCCTTTGCCCTCCGGGCGGCTGGCTTGTCACTTGGCAGAAGTATGCTTGGAGCTTCTCGCTGGTCTCTCCCGTGGGTCCCGCTTTCCCTTCCCCTCCCCGTGCATCCGCTTAAATGGACAGCTGTGGTCTGCACGCAGGTTCTTCTTACTTATTTTATCTCCTGAAAGAGACGGGGTCCAACAAGCTTTTACCCACCGAGTCTATGGAGAAAACGGCCAGGCAATTTTTGTTTCAATCTAGGCGTCTCTCTGGAGCGCTAGTTCCAGAGGCTGATCAATAGGTTTTATTGTAGACCTCACTGTCTCTAAAAGCACCGTGACCTTATCCCATCTAAAAATAGTGTTTGCTCTTGCTGCCTGCAGAACCTTGACCTGCGAAAACCCATTTGGAGCATAACTGACACGTGCAGTCAGCTGTGCATCCAAGACCCTTGCGCGCTGCGGGAGAGAGCTCCCCGCGCTCCATGTAGCCCTTGTCAGGAGGAAAGAGAGGGGGAGTGGTGTGGGGGTAGATGAGGTGCCCTGCTCCGGGGGAATCTCAAGACGGATGAAGGCTGGTCTTCCCAAGGTCCTGCTCCAGCTGTGGGCAGCAGAGACAGCGGGAAGCGAGCTCCTCTGAGCATCCGTCGTCCCCTTCTGTTGGGAAGAGCCTTGCACACAAGCCCAAAACCACACCAGCACCATGTGCCAAGAGCGTCCTTTCTGTGAGACGTGGCTTTGCCGTTTCTACTGGGAGAGTTGCTGAGTTCTGGAGGTTTTGGGAAGCGCTGCTATGGAAAACAGTCTCCTTTTCTTCTGAACTCCTCTTCAGGTTGGCCAAGGGAAGGTCACCTAAGTTAAAACCAGTTTCTTGCTGTGGTGGTTGGGTCCATTTTATACCTTAAGGCAGTTCCTTAAGACAGAGTGGGGAGAGAGAGCTCAGTGTAGATTTTGGTGACCTAGTGATGCGCCTGAGGGTCTTGAAGTAGCCTCCAGGTACTTGCTGCCTACGGCAACATCTGGCAGAGAAGAGCCCTGTTGCGCGTGTGTATCCTCCACCAGAAAGGGCTTATTTGGTGTTTTCCGTGCAAACGAGGAGATGTGGGAGAAGAGGAGCCCGGGGACCCTGCCGCTGCATCTGGGCTGCTTGGCAAGGGTTAACCAGCCTCCCCGGTGAGCAAGGTCTGGTCCTGAGCCTCTGGGAGATGAAAAGGGAAGCAGCTATGATTGCAGAGCTGTAAAAGGTGGCATTTTGTTCTCCCGCTAACAAAAGCCAGGACTATTGTTGCCTCTGAGCTTGAAAGAGAGGTCACCGGTGGTATTAGTGCAGCTAATCACATAAGAGGCCGGGTGGGCTCGGCGTGCGGCGTCTGCTGCTGGCGGGGCTGAGACCGGCCACCCCGGGCTGTTCCCAGGCACAGGTTCCTCTTTGGTTACACAAAATGTCCGCTCCTGCTCTCCTAATGCGCGGGCTATTATTAGCCGGTGTCACTCAGTTATCTGAGAGTGGCGCTTTTAGCTGCCATCTAAGTGCCTGACACTTGGACTTACAGCAGATTAAATTAAATTTTAGGCTGGTTTGGCTTTACTGGGTGTAGACAAAAGGAGCAGCTGCCGTGGAAATGTAATCTGGCACTGAGGAGGATGGGGAGCCCGAGCTGGTCTTCCCCTCCGCCCGGGCTTGGAGGGTCTCGACATGCGGGTGACTCTTTTGGGAGTGGGTACCTAAAACACCATCCCTTGGAGCGTGGGCACCCGCATCTCCAGCTCGATGCTGGGCCGTGTCCCTGCCAGCCAAAGCGCGTTGAGATGGAGAGCGTTTAGACGTGAGCAGCTGGCAAGCACGCGCACCAAACTGGCGCTTATCTTCAGAGCGTCTGTCCAAACGCTGTAGGGTAAAGCCCATGATAAATATTATTTACTTATTGATGGGTCTGTTGGTGCAATCCATTCCTTTTGCTGCTGGGCACGTTTTTTGTCCTATTTATTTTTGGCTAAAAAAGCGGCTGGGCTGCAAGAAGATTCTGCGTAAGTTTATTCCGCCCTAAGAGCGGATCAGGTCAAGGCCAGGTCCAGAAATTTCTCAGAGATGCGACCGCTTTAATTGCCAACTGTCTCTGAGGGTGGGTGGCACAAGGGGTGGTCATGCCGAGTGGAGGATGTGTGGGGAAAGGAGTTCAAAAACAAGGTCCGCGTCAGAGACCAGGTTCTTCTGGGCCAGCTATGGGTGGAACAGTGAGCTGGTAGGAGACCTCCCCCCGACATCCGCCGCTTGAAGGGCTTTCTTAGACATGGGATCTAATATCACCTCTACCTTTAAAGTTAGATTGATAGGGATCAAGGACACCTCGCAAGATCAAGACGTGGCTGGCCCTGCTCCAAAACTGCTTTCTCAATAACCGTCCTCAAGAAGGGAAGGGTAGGGGCAGGCCAGTAGTTGGCAAAGCTGGATTTTTGCTAAAGAGATTTTTCTCTTTAGCAGGACGATGCTGTGCCGGGGCGGCTGGCACCTTGCCCCCTGCAATGAGGCATCAGACCACTCATCGCCCCAAAAACTTGAGGTGACGGGCTTCGCGGGGCAGGAAAGCGAGGTTCAGCCCAGAGCTGGTGGAAGCAGCCGCTCTGCACGTTGCATTGAGTCAAACTGGGTGGAACTAGAGGTAATTGCCGGATTAAAATGCAGTTCCCCTCTTGAATTCATTGGCATCTTTTTTACGGCTTTGGGTTCAACAACTGGCATAAGCAAATGTCGTTTTTCTTGTATGTCTTGGCATGGACTGGCGCGCAGCTCCGGCAGGCTGGCCTCCTTCCTCTTGAATCCTGCACCCCATTCGTCATCGTCCTTCCCATTTAATTGTCTCCCGGCGTGGGAGAGTGTCTCTGGCTGAGGTTGGTGTGCAGGGTGTATTTCAGGGGAGCATGCACAGGTGCTGTAATGGGCATCTCTACACCTGTGGAAGGAGGTATGGTCTTGGAGGCTCTGGAGCCGAGGTTTTCATGGGCAATGGACAAAGTGGAAACACCTCTTTGGTTTCGCTGCCCAGCCCCGCTTTTGGGTTTGAGCTGAACGACTCTGATTATCACATTAAGTTCGCCACCTTCCAATATGAGGTCGGGACGGTGGTGGGAGAAGGGATGGAGCTGTGATGCAGGCACCGTGCAAGTCTTGGCGCAGGAGGCTGGTTGCCCCTTGCAGCCTTCGGCAAGTCGAATACCTCCTTGAGCAGCCCACAGGGAGATGCAGCGACTCCGGCTGAGATTTGGTCCTAGCGCTTTCCCTCATTCCCTGAGGGACTTTTGGAGAGTCACACATAACTCAGCTCAGCGCGGTGTTGGTTTAGTCGCAGGGGTAGGGTTTGATCTCTTGATGTCAGCACACGGTGGTGTGTTCATCTGAGAAATGAGAACTTTTTTTGGGCAGGTAATATATTTGCTGGGAAGTGTCGGTTGGGTGAATTCAGGCGCAGCTTCAGCTAGCAAAAAAGAAGAGAAGTTGAGAAAACTTTTGGCCACTGAACGAAGATCTGTACATCTTCTATTTCATTTCCATGCAGTTTTTCCCTCTGAATTTTCTGTTTGGAAACCAAATGGAAAATCTGTTTTACGTCCTGCGCTAATTATGGTGACGGACCTCCTGTGAAGGGGGTTAGGTTTACATTATTAATGACTGCGCAACGGTTTGACAGCCTCCATTGAAAAATAGTTATCTGCTCGCCTTGTCTCCTTTAGAGTTTTGTTTAGTGTTGTGGCAAGATCGATTGCCCTGTGCGGGTCTGAGGTCTTGTATGGATTTCTGGGCACATCTATAGGTACGCCTCACCTATACGTTTTGCCAATAGGAGTTTTGCAACAAGTGGATAATGCGTTTTAATCATCCCGACTGACCAAGGGTAGCATTGCTTTGGATTGTATGTTGTTAGCGTTGAAAGTCCCCCCTTGCCCATGGTATTTCGGGAGTCTGGGATTTAGGAGGAGGGTTTTACCGCGTGCTGACCGTGCTGCTCCCCATCTCAATGGGGATGTCTCCGGTGTCCCATGCCTCTGCCAAGGAGCCGTGTGCCTTGGCTTTGGGGAGGGCGGTGGCTGCTGCTCTTTCTAAGAAACTCTTGGAAACCCGGTTTTTGATTCCATAACTCTCGAATCTACGTTAGTCATTGGGGCTACAGTATGCAAATAACCCCGTCAAATTTGAGTCGTGTTTGCATAATTCACACCTCATGTCTGATGGGGAGAAAAAAGTGAAGTATTTCCTTAAATTAACAAAAACCTGTAATTCTTTTCTTCTACGTGTTGAAATTGGAGGGAAAGGCATCTCCTTGAATTTTACTCTTTGTATAATTTGTTTTTGCTGTTGTTTCAGAATAATTTAGTAATGTATTTGTTAGGAACTGGCAGCATCTGCTAATTTTCAGAGCTATGACGGTGATGGTAGCATAAAAACTTGAGGCCAAAAGTGGGGCCAACACCTTATTTGCAAGCATTCACGTTTATTTTGGTGCTACCACTGCTCTGCTAGCAGAGGCATACGGTGTTCAGCATAATAAGAGTATGAAAACTTGGCCCTAAGCAATCGTTTCTGCTGTGTTGGGGTCAGATTGCGGAGCCTTTACTCATCCCGGTAAGTATTAACCTTCAGAGAACAAAGGCTGTAATGAGATTACCCGGGTAAGTGCTTATCCCATCGGGAAGGAAGTTGAGGAGTCTGGACCCACTCGTATTTTGGGAGAGATAAGGTCACTTTCCTCCCTGTGCCGGCAAAGGGGAAGGTGTCGGGGCAGGAGGGGACCGCTGGGGACACCAGCCCGGGCCGGCTGGGAGTTAACGCTGATGCCTTTCGAAGCAGCGCTTTAGCTGTGCGTTGTCTCTCCCGGATTAGCCACGCTGAGAAAGGGAAAAAGGAAAAAAAAAAAAAAAAAAAGGAGTCAGTGTTTGAGTGACGTGAACAAAGTAATTGACTATCAGTATCAAGAATTACTGCACAGCCGTGCAGGGGACAAGTCAGAACATAACTTGACAAAACCCTGCAACAAAGGGCTGCTCAAACACACCCTTGAGTCTAGGGAGCTGTAAATTGAGCTTCAGTTCCGAGGAAATACTTTTAGGCTTTGTGTGTGTTTTTGTATCTACTCGCAGCCATTCAGTGCCACACAGGAGGTGACTGAAGCCTCCGAAAAGAAGCAGCAAGCACCACGCTCTGCCGAGCACCGACATCAGCGCCTCGTGTCGGTCCATGGCAAGGGGGCTTTAGTCTTCATCAGGTCACACTGGGTTCCTCTTGATTCCTGCCCCGTTTCCCTGACCGGCTGCGTGTACTTCTCTAAAAATTTGGGGAGGTGAAACAGCTCCTCGGTTGTCTTTTAGTCACTGTTTTCCTCACAAGGGAGAAGCAAAGAGGGGGACCTTGTGCCCTGCCATGTGAGTGCAATGATCTTTCCGTGAGCAGCTCCACACCCATTTCTTCCTACAGGTTAGAGACACATTTTTGGCACTGGACACGGTAAGCGTTCCAACATGTTTTTAATCTGCAGCTCTCACGTCTTTAAAGGTCTGGTGTCGTGGCTCTGGTTGCGTGCACATATTTCGAGGTACCCGAGTAGTGCAAAACCCAAAATGTGGGTAGAATACGGTGACACAAACTTAATCTGTTGGCAGAAGTGTGTTCGGTGGTTGTTCTGCCTGTCCTTTGGTGATGCTTTCTGTGTCCTCAGATTTTTCCTTGTGACACTGGCTGCCTCTTGCGGAGTTCTAGGCGTCTAGCGAAAGGCTAGTGATAGCGCCCTGTGATACTTTTTGCATTTATTCCTAAATGCCGAGGCCGTCAGCTGCATTGGCTAGGCATGCAAAGTTAAATGCCTTGGGTTGTTCACTTCCTAGCCAGCGTACGCTTAAATGATGAAACATGGTGCCAAAATCCACCGAACTCTTTCTGTGGACTTGGGTTTTGGATCAGGCTCCAGGTTCTGCTTTCATTCCTTCCCCATTTGCCGGAGGTGTTGAGCATGCCAGTTCATTTTTCCCTCCTCATCTCTGGGTGGCATTGCCACAGCCTGAATTCAAGCAGCCTCTTGATTTCTTGGATGTTTTCTCCTGTGGGCAAAGCTATAGGAGCAAATGGCCGGGGGGGGGGATGAACGCCCAGGTCACCGGTACGGGCTGTGGCTGTCACACAATACCTTTGACATCCAGAGATGCTGAGGTGGCTTCAGCTCTCCTCGTTTTGTGTTTTACTCAAATAGGCTGAGATGAGAACAGTGCCTGTGGTGGAGCGGCGGGTGGGGAGGAGGAGATAGATGATCCCTCTCTTGTTCTGGAAAGACTCAGCGGTTGCCCTTGGTCCTTTCACCTCTGCGGGGCCGTGTAAGGGTTACAGCATTTTAGACATTTCCCAAAGTGTCAGCGTTTGGAGCACCATTAGGGAGAGACTAGATGAATGACCAAAATGTAGGGGCAAAATAAATTAGGCAGTTCACAAGCTGCAAAGAAGCCATCTGCGGGGAATAACGAAAGCTTGCGGTTGCGAGGCAGTCCGTTCTCCTGCCCATTGTGGCGATGTTTATAAATCAGGGTAGCAAAACCGGAGCCCTTAGTAGGCCTGTTTGTTTGACATTAAAGGTGCACTTAGCTGCAAAGTGTAGCGCTGGCTGCTATAAAATCTGAGGGATGCTGGAGCTGCAGCTCGCTTGGAGATGACAGCAAGGCTGTGTCGTCAGGACTGGGTCAAACCCTCCTTGGGTATCGCGTTTCCCGTTCCGCAGAGAGGGGCTGTTCGGCTCCATAGGTTCAAGCCATGTTTTTCCCCGTTTGCGGCTCTCTCTAGTTCTGCCTCCTGAGAGGTTGCTCCGTCCTCCTCTCCCTGCCCAACATCCCCTGCCCTCTGCTCCCTCTGGGATGGCGGCTGTGGTACCCGTCACGTGCCCTTCGACCGCTGGCACCTCCTGTCCCCTCTAACCCCGTCTGTAGGGTCCCTGGCCTTGTGGAAACCCTCCTGGTTATCTGCTTCATCCATCGCACGCAGGGAAACCTCACTGGCTGGTGTAGGTGCTCGTAAGTGAGCGGTATTATATTACTCCACATAAATGTCACATTAATGGAGCATTATAACCAAAAGATGCTCGTAGATCACTCTAAACCATTTTAGGCATCTGTTACGCTTCCGCCACCTGCTCTTCACCCATTCATTTGTGTTTGGGATGGGAAGGACGCTGTCGGGAGAGTCTGGAGAGGACCTGGGGGGGAGGCCAGAGTGGGCTGGTGTGATGGAGCAGCCCACCAGGACCTCCACCGGCCCGCGTTGGCCGTGCCAGGAGAGGCGTAGCAGCAGGGCACTGGGAGGGCGCGCCGTGGCTTGGCTTTGAAAGGGTGTTGATAGAAAGTGCTGACTTATCTGAGCTGGCTCAATGCCTTCTGAAAGTCCGGTGTAGGCGAGGGGGGGGCCTGAGCGTCGGCACAGCCGAAAGCCCATGGTGCCTCGTCTGTGACGGCTTTCTAGATCACACCATGTAACACAGCCCAACAAAGGGCCTTTAAATCCTAAGCAAGAAGACAGACAATAGAAGGTCAGAGTTTAAAAGAGAAAGTGTGCCTCAGACTGATGTAATTCCCCTTCTCCCCCCTTTTCTTAGTGTGAATCCTTTGATATTTGAGCAGGGAAATCCTCTTTATCGGGAAACTCCACCTCCTCTTATCTCATACTCCCTCGAAAATGCTATCTGCTCTCCCGCCTTTCGTGCCTCCCAACCCGGTTTGCGGTGGAAACCTCCCATCCCTCTCGCCCGGTGGGCGCAGCAAGGCTCGGGGCTTGATGTGGGGACTCACTGTAAGTAAACACCCTCCTGATAATGACTCCTCGGGGAGCCTGTCACCGTCAGCATCCTGGGAGCAGCGAGAGGATGAACCTCCAGGTAACGTCGTTGAGGTGCCCCAGCCGAGCTCAGGTCAACGTGGGAGCGACCTGAGAAACACGGGGGGTTATTTTCCTAATCAGACCCCTCTGCTCAGCCTGCATTTAGGTGGATTGGAGCCCACAGCTGCAAGCAAAGAGGCAAAACCTCATTTGCAGAGCAAGCACAGGGGTGCTGGAGCTTTGCAGAGTGTGGAGGACTGCGGTGTGCTGGGAAGGAGTGACCCCATGGGAGGAAAAACCCATCAGACATCAGCCTGCCTTCCCCAACATCTCTACCCTTGCTGGAAGAGCCTTTGTCACCTGCTTTGTATTTGCCACCTGGTGCACCGGCCACCCTCTGGTCTGTTGTGCAGCACGGCTTGGGCGTGTGGAGGTCTGCAGATGGGGCAACCTCCACCCGTTGTGACGCTGCCCTCGCAGCAGTGGCGACCAAATGACAAGGCTTAGGTGGTGAAGCCTGCCCATGTTTATGCTTCAGCCCAGCAAATAAAGGTCTCCCTCACCTACTTGTACCGTAGAGCAATCTTTGTCATAAAAAATATAAAACTAGCCATGTTGGGTCAAACCAGAGGTCCACCCGAACCAGTGTCCTCTTTCTGGCCTGGCCAGGGTGGGAAGGAGCAGAAGACACAGAGTAGGCAGGGAATTAGCTGTCCCCTGCTGTGCTCTCTTGTCTTTCCTCTCCGGCATCGCGGGTTGGACTCGAGCATCCCTGACTCTCCCTTGAGCTTCTGCCCATCCCCTCTGGTTACTCGTGAATATTGTGCCTGGACTGGGACTTGGGAGGTTGCATTGCATTGACGATTGCATCAGATAAGTCGTGTTTTTTAACCTCCATGCAATGGGCTCCAGTAAGACTTGTTAGCGCTCTTAATTTGTTGTAATAAACAATTGCAAAGCTGGGAAAAGGAAACGTCCCTGTGTGTATGCTCAAAGCCACTGGGTATCTCCATGGAGCTGCGACAGCTCTGGAGACAAAAGAGCTTCTATTCTCCTGCTCCATGGAAAATCAGGTCATGGCTGTGACCCGTGCCGTTGGTAGTCACAGAGGACCAGGCTCTTCTTCCACACAAGCAGTTTTTCACCTGGTGTAACTCGGTGGGTGTCAATAGGAATATTCTCGGTATATGCTCATGTGAGGCAGTGCAGAGACGTGCCCAACGCGTTTTTCAGTGTTGGGTACGGGGTGTCTGCGCAGATCTCCAGCTGGAGCCAGCGACTGCTAAGGTGATAACCAAAGAGTTTTGTTCTCTGGCCCAGGTTGCCCAGAGAAGCTGTGGCTGCCCCATCCCTGGAGGGGGTCAAGGCCAGGCTGGACGGGGCTTTGAGCAGCCTGGTCTGGTGGGAGGTGTCCCTGCCCAGGGCAGGGGGTTGGAACTACAAGATCTTTAAGGTCCCTTCCAACCCGAACCATTCTGTGATTCTGTGATTCTTTCCGCATCCAGAAGAGCCAGTGAATCATCTGTAGTCACACCTAGGGAGCCCTTGGGGTGTAAATCAGATGGGACTGGCCTGGCCAGTTTGCGCCAGCTGATGTTCTAGCCCTGAGGACTCATCCCTGAAGTCAGATGGGAATGGCCACCGAATTTTTCTCCTTAAGCCATGAAAAGTGACTTTTGGAGTACGTTGGATTTTGTCATTCACATGGCTCTCTCCCCTCCAGTCAGCCCTCAAACACCATGGGGCTTGAGCGAGAATTCATGGCACTTTTCAGTAATGACTTACCATCTTCCCAGGCTGCTTCTGTGCTCCTGCACTTCCAACTTCTTACAGCCTGGAAAAGAGCTTGGCTGAGAGAAGGCTGTGTCCATGGAATGGTGCAGGGTGGAAGGAAACTGTGTCATTAATTGTGCAGTTTATGTAGATTGTAATTCTTGCAGCCTTCAGGTCCAACCCAGATTAGCACTCCCTTAGCTTAAAATAACAAAAAGGGAACTGTCAGAATCAGAGCAAAAATATTGGCATGATGAAACATGTTAACAGGTAGCCATTAGCACTTTTTGTCTGCATGAATAGTGTCTTCAAGTGTTTTATTGGTAATAGAGCAGGGAGGATGGGCAGAAAATGGCATTCGTTTTCAAACTGGCGTGTTGCTTTAATTGTGTTCTTTTATTGTCATCACTTGCCAGGGAGGATGTCTTCTCAGGCAGGGTAAGCTCTGGGCTGGGGAGGTGGCCTTGGGACAGGGCTGGGTTTCAAGTTTCTTTTGCTAGAGAAAGAGGAAAGGAGCGGATTGTCTGGACAGGACCCGTTCTTACTCTTATTTTGCTGTTGCAATGCGTGAGAGAGACCCAACTCTGAAAGAAGGGTGAGGGGTAGCTGTGGTGTGGAGCAAACCGTGCGTGTAACGTCCAGGGAGGTGCTGGTCAATCCAGGTGTGTGAGACGTTCCTGCTGCCAAGTCATGGAAAAAAATCACAACACTGAGCTCGGCTCCCGGTTGCACTGATGCTTTTTGCCAGTCGCCGTTTGACTGATCGTTGATGGTCATTCCCAAGCGGCAGCATCCAGCAGTTGCTTAAGGGAATGGTAGTCGTTTATTTGCAGAATTAAAACGAAAAAAATAAGGAAAAAAAAAACCAAAACAAAACCAGGAGGGGGGAAACTGGCAAATATTTGCACCAGAAATTAAGGGAAATCCTTTTGGCTTTGTTGATAGTGTTGAGGACTGTGAAGGAGAGGCCGTTGCTGCTCCCCACCAGGCAGTGGCACATGCCAGCTCCGACGGCTGGAAGTAATTCCCACATCGCTTAAGCTGTGTGGTTTTCCCGAATAACCCCGAGACCTGGCGCAGCCCTGCCTGTCTCTATTTCCATCCTCTTTTGCCATCCAGTTGGCGCTTCCTCCATCCTGTGGAGCTCTCCTGCATCCCGCTTCTAACGATGTGGAGGTCCTCGGGGAAAAAAATAAGATGCGTGCCATTGCCGGCTCCTGTGGACCCTTCGCATTGCATCCCTTGAAAAACGTGCCTTGTGGGTGTTTTGTTTGTGTCTCGGCAACCGGTGGCCCTTCTTGTTCATGGAAATGTCAGACCCTGCCTCATTATTGACCGCCCGGCTGGGTCTACGTGTCTCGCTGCTGGCGAGGAGCTGGCCTGGGGCGAAGTCTTTCTTCCACCCGCCTCTCTCTGCCTGTTTTCCAGCCTGTGTCAATGAACATGAGTTCCCTCCTATTTCTTATTTATGTAAGGCTTTTTGGGGTGAAAGCCCACTGGCAGTTGGTGTTCCAGGTTGCTTCTCTGTGACGAAGAAGCACATAGTGGCTGCTCAACTAATTTTGTTGGTCATTTTGGGTTTCTTGTGAGGTTTTGCTCGTGGGTGCACATGCGGGCATGCGTCCGGCTGTGGGGAGGGACATTCACTGGTGCCTTCTGTGCAGCCTGAAAGCCTTGAAAATCTCTGCCCTGGGTGCAAAAGTGTGCCTTTTGTGCATCGACTTTTCATCCTTCCTTCTTTTCTGCCTTCCTTCCCGGAGGAAATCTAACACCGCTGGCAGTCGTAGCACGTGCCTTGTTCTTTTCTTACGGGAGCGCTGGATTAATGGCAAAAACATGGCCTGGACGCTGCTCTACGCTCTTCAAAAAAATCTCTTTGTTTGTTTGTTTGTTTGTTTTTCCCCCTCTGCTCCGGTGCGGCCGGCGCGAGGACGGTTCCCACCTTTCTGCCAGATGTTTTCAGATGGCCGAATCCTTGCAAGACGGTAGTAGGGTTTGGGCAGCTGAGGGCCGTGGGCGGCTCCGTGGGTCCCGCGCCGCCTTCCCTCCCAAAGCCGTGCTGCGAGATAAAATGATATTTTCCTGCCTCCCGACCTTACAAGGCTTTTAAGTCTATGCACTTCGCTAGGTTTCAACTTCTTCAGCTCGAATCTAAGCAGCTTTAATCAACATAAACACTTGTGGTGAGTGTGGGTCGCTGCATTGAATAAAGGGTGATCTTCCCCCCCCTCCTTTTTCTTTTCTTTTCTTCTTTCTTTTCATCCCTTATTTTGCATTCTGCTGCGCTCGATGAGCGTTTAATCCCTGCCCTTCTGTCTGTTGAGATATTATGTTTTTTTAATAGTGCTTGTTTATGACTAAGGTCAAAGACAGTATTTCAGAACAAAAATTAGAGTTAGTTCATAATTGAGTACATATGTATGTTACTGTTTATTTTTATAGTTTGCTAATTTATTTTTAAACAGCTCGGTTGAGCCAACATGTTTATAGGTCTGTTTATCACATGTCTTGCCAGTCGGAGTGCTAAAAGACACATGCTTTTCAATAGCACAGATCCGAAGTTAAATTAGATAATACCGCCAGGTAGCAATTTAATTACATTAATTGAATGTTTAGGTTGAAATGTAGTTTTGCAAAGACCATAATGGAATACATTTATAAGTGTCTGCGTATAAATCTTGGCATTTAAAACGTTACTCAAGCCTGCTGGCGGGGAAGCGAAACTCCGCCGAGTGTTTTTGAGGGAGAAATAGGGTACTTCGCCGCCAGCAGCAGGAGCTCATGGGGAGTTACCTGGGCGGAGAGATAAGGGTGGAGATGATGGACGTGCTTGCACAAACCTGATGGGGAGATAAGGGCTGAGCCGGCGCTTCGCAGGAGGGCAGAGCGTCATACGTTAAGTCACCACGGAGAAAATGTTGGTCCTGCTGAGACCAAGCCCTCTCGGTCGCGCACCGGGTGATTTCCCAAGCTTGCCAGCTGCCGTACCGGATTGTACCCGCGGGCTCTGGCCGTGGGCTGCCTTCCCCGGCCAGGGAGCTGCAAAACAGCCTTCCAAAGCCAGCTCGGAGGAAGCACCGCCGAAGAGCAGAAGCTGTGAATGAACCACGCTCTCCAGCCCGGATGGGGATTTAATCCTCAGCGTAAACATTTTCAAATAACGTATTGTCAGGAGAAGGAGAGGGGAAAATTCCTCAGTTTGACGGTGCCCAAGAATAGCAGGCTTGCTTAGGAAAGGTCGGGAGAAACTGCTCCAGTTTTGCTTACACCGGCAGCTTCTGCGTGCGCCCATTTCCAAGCAAAATACTAAAATCCCGGTGTTTCTAGCGGGATCGGGGCTGGGCTCTTTGCAGCTCCCTTTCAGGATCCAGAAAGCTGAGTGAGTCTGGTTTCCAAAGGAAAAAAAATATATAAATAAAAGGAGCAGGAGGTGACAGGTTGATATTTATCGGGGCTCAGGGGTAGATAAGGGGTAAGCAGAGGAAAGTCACAGCTTGTGCAAAGTTCTCGGGCCGTGGCCTCCTTTCGTGTGCCTGCGTGCTGGGAGGGATGGAGGAGGAAGAGGGGGGATATGCAACATCTAAACACAACAGGCGGTGGAAATAAGGTGATGGTGAGCAGGGCCCTGGCATTTCTCAGGCTCTTGTAATTCAAACAAGCCAGGAAAAATGCATCAGGCTCAGCACTGGGATGTTTCTATCTGTTTTGTACGTATACTTGCGTGTGGGGACTCGGAGCCTCTCCCTGGTGCTTATCTGGCTTGGGATGGGCAACTGAGGTGTGGGGTTTTTCCCCAAATCACACCTCTGCTGAGTAGGTGATCTCTCCAAATACTCATCCCCAGACAAGGCATGGCTGAGGCAGGGGCCTGGGGGCAGCAGGAATAACTGTGCGGGTCTGCGTCACCACAGACCTTCTCTGAACAGCCCGAGGCTTCAGCAGGTGGCTGGGGAGTAGTCTTGTTCTTGTTCTTCTGCCCAGTCTTACTCATTGCTTTCTCCAGCGTGTAGATTCTGCTCAGGCTTTGCTTGGACCCAGGTTTCACCCTGCAGCCTTTTGTACACCTGGGATCAGCTCCCAGACGCTGCCTTTGGGAGCTCTACCGCAGCCCCGCTGTGCTCTGGTGGCCCGAGCCAAATGTCCCCACCAAACTCGTCCAAGACTGCCTGCAGGACCTGTCGCTGCTTTGGGCTCCTGCGCCTGCAGCGGGGCTCGCAGCGTGTCTGCCACGCTCTGGGTGAAGCCGTCCGCTTCGTTTTCCTTGCAAAGCATCTGATAAAAATGCACACAAACTCATTGCTGCACTGAACCCAAACATGGCAAGTGGGGTCAGCTGGGGCATCTCCTCCAGACAAAAATCCTCATGTAGATACAGCCAGTGGTGCTCTTGGCTAATGCAAAACACCTGCACAGATGAAAGGAAGGGAGTTTTCTGGTTGTGGAGGCTAGGTGAAGTTTCCTCATCCAAGCAGGAGATTTCCATGCCTGTGCAAGAGGTTTTCGTGAGTGTGGCTTCACTAATGGCTGGGATTGAGGCAAGGCGTGAGTTCAGACAGAGCCTGGAGGAGCAGAAGCGGATGCTGTGGTCCGTGCTTGCACACACCAAAGGAATTAGTAGGTGAAGAGAGTGTGTGTGGAGTCCATAGGAACATTGGCATGGTTCCCGGTGACTGACCTCACCGTTTGGGCACTGGGTCCTTCCTTCTTCCTCAGGCTCAGACAGTTTTTGCCTCATAACCTATACTACGCCTCATTTCCCCCTGGCCTTGAAGGGCTGACACGCACTTCCAGCCCCATGCCGAAGGACAGGTAATGTTGAAAGGTGGGTTCTCAAGTTGAGGTGCCCCAGTGAACCTGGCATTTGGAGTGGTTGTGGATCGCGTTTTCAGAAAGTCAGCCTTCCTAGAAAGCCCCCAGGATGGAAGAACCCATGAGCTCCAGTTTCCTCTCCATCTTTCGGGTTAAAGCTGCATTCCTGGTGCACCCTGGTGGACCTCTGTGGTGGGGCCTGGCCTCATGGGTCAGCTTCTGCTGAAGAAACACAGCACAAAGTGGTTACTGGACATGCTTTGAAGCATGTACAAAAATATTTAACTCTGTTAATAGCATTTGCTTTCTTTTTGTCTCGCTTTCCCCACCAGTCTATAAACCGCTGGTTCTTTGAGGGCCTGATTTGCATGCAAACGTGGGGCAACCGTTTGTCCCCTCGTTCGGTAACTTGTGACTAACTGTCTTAAAATGCTCTTGTCAGGGGGTTTTCCCACCCACTCTCTTTTTAGCTGAAAATAAGTGACTGATTTTTTTATTTTTTTTTTTTTTTTTGTCTTACAAAAGCTCACCTCTGGCCTGAGACCAACCAGGGAGAGTTTCTGCTGCAAAGAAAAAAATAGTCAAAACCAGAGGGTTTCAATGAAAGTCTCAACATAAAACTGAAGTTACAGCGGCCACCACCAGGTGATTACCATAATGCCGAGTGCTCATTGCTCTGCTCAAGGTTTCCAAACGCTTGGGAACGATTCCAGCTTGTTTGGGCTCGGGAACAAAACCTCTCTGAGATGCCGCCGCCAGGGTGGAAGGGATCCAGGGAGCGGCGGGAAGCGGCATAGCACCGTCCCCGCGCTCAAGGCTTGTTTTAACGGCTAAAGCTGACAGAGCATCCCGTAGCGTTGCGATAGGAACGTTTGCAGGCTCAGTTCAAAACGCTTACTTAAAATGATCAGTCGTGGCCTAAAAGCTGCCTTGCTTACTTGTTTTAGGAAGGAGACTGAGAAGCAGGACTGCTGTATTAAGGATGCTGAAGCAGTACCTGCTTGAGGATCAGATTCCATTCTTTTTACATTGGAGGGCATCTTCCTTCACCCCTGATTCTGCTGGCATCCTTGTGAACGAAACCATCGCTGTCGACAAAGTTGGTGTCCTAGAGGATGGCTGCATACACACACCCTTTTGGGGTTCGCAGAGGCTTGCGCAGCCTAAGGCACGAGAGTTGAGCACAGGAGCAGATAAACGTGCTCAGCCCATCGTCCTCTGCTCTTCGTTTCGTTTGCAGTGGGACCTGTGTTTGCGGAGATCTTTTTTTCCCCCCAGTCTTTGAGGGCAGTCCACTTAAAGGACTCACGGAGCTGTATTTTCTTTACAGTAATGAGGCGGCGTGACATACCAGTCGTGGGAAATCTGATAGACTTGGGAGACCCTAGGAGGGTAGAAAATTACTTAATTTACTTTGTGTGCAATAGTCTTAATTTTCAACTATTTGAACAGCTGATTGCTGGGGCAATCATCAGATCTTCAGAGTTAAGATGTTTCCTGCTGGAACGGAGCATTAGCTAAATCAGCGATGGCTGGGGATGGCAAAACGGAGCGATTGCGCGCGTCCATCTGAGGGTAAAGAGAAGATTGAAGTGGAATCTCTGAACCTGAGCTGCAGTGCTTTTTATTTTCCGGGAAGGGTGAGGCAGGTGAAGCTGCTCACCTGGTCTGGTGGTTTAATTACCTGCGTAGCTCCGGCAGCGGCTCCAGCGGGTAGGAGCCGGGTCCGGTTTCCTTCTGAGCGGGTGAGAAGCCCTCTGCGCCGTGATTCCCCTGGTATTTGCTCATTGTGAGTGGAAGCGATAAAATCTAGCGGTGGAATTACGTTATGTCTTGGGCGCTTTCTTTCCAAATTAGTAATAATCCTGGGTGTCTTTGACCCATTTCACGGAGACGGGGGGGGGCTGGATTCTGCTGCCCTTTATTTCATGAGCAGCTGGCTGAAGCGAACGGGACTCGAATAAAGGGATTAAAAACTGGTCCTTCGTTAGGGTGAGGTGTTGCAGTCCTGGTGCTGTGGGCAAGTCGTTCCTTGAACGAGTTTTGCCATTGATTTGCAGGAGCGATGCCTTGCGTAGGTACCTGCTCATCGAGAAGCTGGCGGTTTAGCTCACGGGGGTGGAAATCACAGCAACGTCAGCGCAGAGCGAGGCACCCGCTCGCGTGAGGAAGGGTGATGGGACATGCTTTGTCCGTCGAGATCGAGCTGGCACCGCAGCAAAAATGACACAGGACTTTTCCTTGTGAAAACTCCATATGCCGCTGAAAAAAAAGTATTTGCAATTGTTTAGAGAGGAAAATGGGCATGAATATTAAGAGACCTTCTCCTGCCTTTCTGTGCCAGCGGAAAATGAAAAACGCAGTGTGAAAGTTTTTTTCTTACTAAAAAAGAAACAAAACTGGACTACAGAATGCAGTACTAATTTCTGAAGGCTGAGCGCTGCATGAGCGAGGATATTTAATTACAGTGGCAAAGCATAAACATTTCCTAGCGAGCATTCGTTGCCTTAATAATAATTAATTAATTCCTTGGCTAAAATGGACATCCTGCTTGTGTTCTTTAAGTGGGCTGGGAATCCGATCCCGCTTTTTGTTTTATTTTATTTTGCCGGCAGCAAGTTGGGAGGGTAGAGGATGGAGGCTATTTATATAAAACAGAGGCTTTATGTTTCGGTGCGTAGCCGGGGTTGTGCGGTTTTGGTGAGCAGACTCCCGCAAAGGGAGGCGAGGGCTGGAAGCCCATCAGCTGATTCCGGGGGACTGAGTATCGGACTGCTACAGCGATAAGTGTCTGTACAAATATTTATACAATCCCGATAAGTCTTTTGAATTGCGTTATTACAACACAAAAAGCTGTCAGATTTCCAGGGTTTCCGAAGCGTACTTCTCGCGGCTCTCGTGGGTTTTGCTGGTGGACGCTCTGAGCTGGCCGGACCCATGCCATCGCCCCGCCGGGAGCCGGGTAGGTGCCGAGCCCCAGCAGCCACCCAGCCCCGGCTGATAAGCCCCGTACAGAGCCTGGCTGTATTAGTTCAAGGTTTAGCACTGAATTTATGCAATCGTGTGGCACAGGGCTGACTCGGAGCAGCCGCGGAGGGAGATTGTGGGGCTGAGACAAGCTCAGGGCCATCGGCGAAGGGGGGTGGGGAGGTTTCCCCCCCCGCCTCTGCGTTTGAGAGCCACGTTTTAATGCCAGGCTGTAAATTCCCACCTTCTCCTGGCATGGTGCTCCTCCCCTGGGTCGCTCGCAGAGGGTCTGACCCCAAGTCTGCAGGTGATGGTGGGGGAGGCTGTCTGTTGACTGAGCGTCGCATCAGGCCCCGTATAGGAAAATGACAGTCGTCACCCAAAAGGAACCATTAGGAGGCTGTGGTGGCTTGTGTGCAGGTGGGGTGCAGAGCCAGATGTAAATGGACTTGGACCAGGCGTAGAAGAGGAGTCATCTTGTGCCTTTTCTGCTGGAAGTCAGTCCAAAAATCCATGTAGGGAGGTAGCCCAGCGTAGCCAACACGTATGGTTTGATGGTGATCCTCACCGCATCTGTGGTTTTTCTTAAAGCTTTCTCGAAGCCATGGGATTATGGGATCCTACTGGCGCTCTGGGATAAAACTTGAAAATGGGACTTCACTCCCACTTCAGATCAAATACGCACAGACAAGGTTCACACCGCTTGCTGCCGTGAGGCCAAAGGGATTATTCCAGATCTACGAAACCAACAAGAGTTTGAGTCAGTGGTAGGGAAGTCTGGAGGCTTCACAAAAGTTATTTGAATAGATCGAATGCCGTCAGTGGAAAGAAGCGGCCGTCCTGGAGCTTCTCCATCCGTAGCCGCTCCAGCCCTGGCAGAGAAAGCCCCGGGTTTTCACAAGGTGACAGTAGTTGCGTGTCCTGTTGCACACTTATTTGTAAGATTAGGAGTTTGGAAAACGTTTGCAAGGTTGTGAAACCGGAGTCCGGGGCTGCGGCGGGCCTCCTGGTGTCCTTCAGCGTCACAGCTCGGGGTAGTTTTGGTTTTCAGGGGTGAGTGTGTGTCTTCCAACAGCTGTGAGCGCATCTCCAGAGGTTTGAAAGGAGTGGGCTCTTTACTTCCAGTGCAGCGTTTGTTTGTTTTTAGGGCATGTTTTTCCCCAGGGAAAGAAGAGCAGCAATCCCGTGATCAAAGAAACAAAGCAAATTGCTGCAGAATTTCTGCCTGACAGTATTTAAGTAAAAAAACCCAAACAAATGCGGTATATAATTTATAAATGAGTCACGTGCGCCTCAGCTCTGGCCTCCTGGAGCAGCGTCCGAGATGTCAGGTTCAGGAGCCGGTGCTTGACGTTGAGTAGCAGAGGGCAGCGCCTGTCCTCTGTGGCCACCCATCGCCTGGACCCATTGCCGCAGAGCGAGAGCAGGGCCACCAGACGATTTCATCCACATCCCCAGCTGCCGCCGACCCCTCCAGTGCTGCAAACACGTTGGCTTGGGCGGATGAGCCGGGTGCAAGAAAAGGATCGATGGAGTCAGGGAGGGAGAAGTCGCCTCCTGATGCTCCTGGTAAGGAATAAAGGCGTGTTTTCCATGGTGGCTGGTGACTTTGCTGGGACTGCTGTGTTGGCCATGCTCCTGCAGCACCCAACGCCGCAGCATCCCTGCTCGCCCAACCGGCCAGTATCGCTGGATGGGCCGCGCACAGCGCAGCAATGTGGTTACCCAGATAACAAGGGCTTTCATCCTCTTTTTTCTGACCGTATTTTAAGAGGAATAGCCCCACTCCTGAAGTTTCACCTGCACGCGTTGTGTCAAAATCATCTCGTTTGGCCGTGAGATGCGGATTGCTGCTGTGCCTGGCCGCAGTGGATGGGATGGGGTAGCTCCTCTCCCTCTGCGCAGAGTTATTGAGCTGTTGTGGAGCATTGCTGTGCTCAGAGCGGCTTTGACGGGGCAGGAATGATTAGGGCTGGTTTTCTGGAAGTAGTGAGGTTGCGTTTAAAAATGCTTAATCGGCTCGGGGCGTGCTGTGTTTCCCTGGCAGCCTCTTTTAGCTTCCAGCAGGGATGTGCTCCACCACTTCAGCATCCCAGCTTCAGCGCAGGCAGACAGAAGCGGTAAGTGCTAAGGGCAAGTTTAAGGCGGCATTATTAATTTCACAAAAATAAGAAAAAGCCTGTGTAGTGGATTGCTCAATGGACAGTGTAGCTCTGTGGACCAGAAACATTTTGTTTGGTGTCTCGCAGGCAGCGTAGCTGGAGCGGGCAGGTTTTGAAGAGGTCGCCGGTCTCCCTTGCTGTTTCCTATAGTAGCAGTAGGTCTGTCCCTCTCTGGATGGGTACAGTGACACGAGACATCCTCATCTTGAGTGCCAGAAGTGGCGACTATAGGTTTGGTGGGCTTTTAAAAGCTCAGCTTTAGAGAAGATGGGAAAGTATGTGCACAACTGCTTAAAACTGTGGGATGTACAGCACGAGACACATGCTCATCGCCTGTGCTTGTAGCCCTCCATCTGGTCACAGCCTGCGCGGGTCTGATGCTGATCACCCACACGTCCTACTGAACACCTGATCCCCAACATGTCCCACCAAAGACCCGATCCTCATCACCCACACGTCCTACTGAACACCTGATCCCCAACATGTCCCACCAAAGACCTGATCCTCATCACCCACACGTCCTACTGAACACCCGATCCCCAACATGTCCCACCAAAGACCTGATCCTCATCACCCACACGTCCTACTGAACACCTGATCCCCAACATGTCCCACCAAAGACCTGATCCTCATCACCCACACGTCCTACTGAACACCCGATCCCCAACATGTCCCACCAAAGACCTGATCCTCATCACCCACACGTCCTACTGAACACCTGATCCCCACACCATGTCCACCAAAGACCTGGATCCTCATCACCCACACGTCCTACTGAACACCCGATCCCCAACATGTCCCACCAAAGACCTGATCCTCATCACCCACACGTCCTACTGAACACCTGATCCCCAACATGTCCCACCAAAGACCTGATCCTCATCACCCACACGTCCTACTGAACACCTGATCCCCAACATGTCCCACCAAAGACCCGATCCTCATCACCCACACGTCCTACTGAACACCTGATCCCCAACATGTCCCACCAAAGACCTGATCCTCATCACCCACACGTCCTACTGAACACCTGATCCCTAACATGTCCCACCAAAGACCTGATCCTCATCACCCACACGTCCTACTGAACACCTGATCCCCAACATGTCCCACCAAAGACCTGATCCTCATCACCCACACGTCCTACTGAAGTGGGCAGGTGCTGCTGGAGCTGCTGCAAGAGGACAGGTCCTACCCCTCAGCTACAGTTCCAGTGTTCTCCAAGGCTGTCTCTTGTCCATGTGGAAGCTTGGTGGCGGTAGGATCTCCATAGAACTGGAAGCTCAGACAGCAGCAAAGCTGGCAGGTAGGCAGTGTCCAGAGGGGAACGTCCTACTCCAAAAGCAAGGGACCGGCAGTTTGCCCCAGGATCGGGGCTGCAGCCTTGGCATTTGGTGAGCAGTACCAAAACCTACAGCTCAGTTCTGTGGTTTGTCCCTGTTTGTAATAAGGTATCCTCATAGATACTTCTGCAGGGTGGAAGTAACAAATGTATACGTGTAGTTGCAAACGTACATATAGTTATTAAACAGCGTGAGCGGCCTTGGCACCGAAATGGTAAATACGCTTTAGAAAATTGTGTTTAATCACGGCAAAAGCTTTCCTTCTCCTTAGACGGTGACCAGATCGTGGGTGCAGGGGGAAGGACTAGAGCCGCTTCGGCTGGTTTCTCCGTCTCTACCTGGCGCAGGGGGTGGTGACGGGCACCAGGGGACATCGCGGTGACGACTGCTCTGGGATGTGCCGTTCAAGGGCTGAGCATTAGGACTTTGTGAGGAATTTTAACGTGTTTATTACAAGCATCCTCCGGCAGTAAGGCGCGCCCGGGTCGGACAGACAGACAGACGGATGGACGGGCGGTAGGATCCCGCCCCCACCACAGCCTGCAGCAAACCCAGCTGCTGCCCGACGCGTTGCCTAAATGGGCAGATGTCAACGTTGCTCAACGCCACGCGGACCCGAAACGTCTGTTTATTAACGGATAAGATGGTCAGGCCCGGCGTACGGGGCGCGAGCCGGCCTGTGCAACTCCTGTGGTTTCCAACCGTACTTATCGAGGGAGGGGGCTGCCTGCCCGGGAGGGTGTTTCCTCTAATCGGCAGCTTCACATGCCCATGGCAGGCAGATGCGCGGGGGGCAAGGACTCGGCTTTTTCGTAACAGCCCGCTTGTGCCAGGCTTGGGGGGAAGGAGTCATCTAAGGCAAGGCCGGGGAGTTTGGAAGAAGCATTTTGCCCCAAAATAGTAAAATGTACCTTGAGAAAGGTTAAGCAAGTGGGGACCTTGCAGCCCCACCCCCCGCACCGTTAATTTTCACCATCCAGCGCAGAAGGAATTGACTCATCCCAGTGTTTCCTAGCAATAAGTTTAGCTCCAAAAACCCTTCCCTGAGTCCTTTAGAGGCTTCTTACTATTGTCCGCCCTCCCTCCCTGAGACCCTGCGAGATGGTCACGGGCTCAATTTAACGGCATCTCTCCCGCTTATCAGACTATATAGTAAACATGGCTTTTTTGGGGAGGGGGGACGACTTTTTGGGGAGGGGTGTGAGGCGGGCGGTGAATGGGGAGGCCAGACACCATTGTCTCGCAAGAATGTGAGTCCCCCGGTGGGAGTGGGGGGAGCGAAGATCGCGGCTGGGCTCGCCTTCCAAATTGTCCCAGCATCAATCCCCCCCTCCCGCCTTTGCGGGATTTCCTCCTCCAGCCGGGGTTTTGTTTCGGAACAAGCGTTGGTCAAACAAGCTTTTGTTTGCGGTCAGTCGCTTGGCACACATACACCACTTCTGGTGGGGGGACAATGAGGAAGCTGTTTCGGGGGCAGCTGCGGTGGGACTGAAAGGGAATACTGATGGAAAAAGGGCACGGGGAGGAAATAGCTGGGTGGATATTAATTGGGAGGATCTTACAAAGTCCGGGTGCTGCAGTTCGGTTGGGAGGGCGGCAGGGTGTCCTTCAATCCTGCCGCCTCGCCCCGCTCGCCGCCTTGTGCTGGCTTCCATTGCTTTTCCCCCAGGATACCCTGCTTTGGACCAACGAGAGTTGGACAAACTGTTTGCGATGATGCGTCTTATAAAGCTTTCTCTCAGGAAGAAGTAAACTATTTACGGCAATAACAGAGTTTAAAAGGAATTGTATAAGTGAGACTGACTTCTTTGTCAGCAAAAATTGCAGCAAAACCTGTTCATAGATGACATTACCTAAATGACATTACGTACGTATGTCCTTTCTTTCACATTTCCTGTAATCCTGTTACGGCATTGTCCCATTACCTCAAGCACTGTCATCTTTAAATGCTGTCAGATCTTAACTGGGTGGCCAAGGACATCGGAAAAGGATCGAGGTGAAGCTGATGGCAATTTCAGACCCGCTGTATATACGGCCATCTCCCAGCCTGCCCCCGGACGGGGTGTTTTCTGGTAAAACGTTCAGGTAAAGTGATGATTCAAGGACTTCTGCGTCTTTTATGGAGCTGCCGCCCATCACCACGGCATCCAGCACCCTCTTTGTGGAGCGCAGGGAGTTGGGTGCAGACAGGGTGTGGGAGATGCTGGAGGTGGCAGGTACGAGCCCTGTGCTCCCAGGGGCCTGTTGGAAAGCGCTCCCAGCCCCGAGCAGGTGAGGACCTGGAGGTGAGCGGCTGGAAAATGCCCCTGCGGGACCACGGACCGTGCTGCCACTCCTTGTACGGCCTTCGTGGCATTAACGGCCATTTGCAACGCGTGCTGATCTCCTCGGACTCGAGGTGCGATTAAGTGCAACACCTTGGTGCTAATTGCTTTCAATGGTACTGCTCTCTTGCTGGATTATTGCTAAAAAATTACACGAGGCCAGTTTCTTTTGCTCCAACCGCCAACGCGCCGCCGTCGTTTGTCAAAAGGGCGGATTGCGACTTCTGCTGTTTACCTGCTGAAATATTCAGCGCTCTCAAAGCCCGAGGAGTGGGAAGCGCTGGCGTCGAAGCAGTAGCCTGCTTCAACTGGCAGCCCCTCTCGTCAGGCTATCATAGCGATGGCGATAATTGCCAGCTCCAGGGGCAGGAACTGTCGTTCCGTTATCTCTGGGTGCAGTGCCGTGCTCTGAGGGGCTCCAGTCCCCCGTGGCGGCTGCCGGACCTGGCTGCAGGGCAAATAACGGCAGCCCTGAACCTGAAACGCGCGCTGCAGACAGAAGTCGGTGATCAGACGTGCGGAGATATATCTGGTTGCCCGTCTTTGGCCACATGGGATGGTTTTCCCAAAAAGCAGAGCTGCCCTGTGGGAGACTATGTCGGCAGCAAGGGAAGCGATGCCAGGAGGGACCGGCACGTGGCTCCCCGATGAGTTGTCCCAGCTGCGTGGACGTAGAGGTGCTGCTGGCAGGTGACAATGTGCCCCGTGTCCTCCTGCGCACCGGGATGTACGGCAGCGTACGTGGGCTGACTTGGCTAGCGTAAGCGATGGATGATGGAGGTCCCAGCCCTCTTATCCAGTGCGTCATCGGAGTAAACTATTAAGCATTGGAACAGGCTGCCCAGGGAAGTGGTTGAGGCACCATCCCTGGGGGTATTTAAAAAACGGGTAGACATGGTGCTTAGAGAGGTGGCTTAGTGGTGGTCTTTGTCAGAGTTAGGTTGATGGTCGGACTGGATGATCTGAAAGGCAATTCTATGGTTCTATGATAAAGAGGCAAAAAGCTGGAAAAGGAAGACCTTTGGCCTAATGCAAGGGCTCAGAGTTTAGTCCTGGTGATGCTGAAGAGCAGGGCCTGGATCCCCAAATCTTCCTGCTGAAAAATGACAGCAGAACAGCCCATGGAGTAAGGGGGCGTTTGTCCCAAGAAAGGGTATAATGATATGACCGTGTAGACTATGCAGAAGATTATTTGCTTAATCAGGTGAGGTTAGGGGTTTTTTTATTGTTATCTGTTACTGGTATCCGAGTGCTGGCAGTTACAACATTTAATTGCATTTTCCTGTAAGAAAATGCTTATCTTGCTAAAAGATGGGATTCTCTACAATCTCTACAATCCATTTCATCCGCTTTAAAAACTCTTATTTCTATTTTGTTCTTTACCATCAGTGCCATCTTAATCCATGCTCCGAGGCCAGTCCTCTGGTCTTTTCCTCCGCTGATCCAAGGCCGTGAGCGGGCAAAAGTCTCCACGCCAGGTCTTCCCAAGTGAGCGCCGTCCTCACCTGCCATTGGCTCTGCCCCTTCTCCCGCATGGGGGAAAAGTGACCCTCAAGGTGTGCTGGAGCCATCTCATCTCCCCTTGCGTCCCACAGCTCCCAGCGGGGCTCTCCCTGGAGAGTTCTCCTAAACTGGCCACAGTTTGCGCATCGCTGCCCTGTCTGGCTACTAAACTGATGCTTCTTTGGATGCTTGTGGGGGATTTTTCTCTCCTTTCTAAATCTCTTAATAACTGAAGGTTTGGGGTGTAAAAGCACTAGCTGCACTCAGTTCACTGGGGTTTTTTTTCAGTCGTAGCTTGGCTTTTTTTCCCCTATAGGCACAGGAACCATTTATAGCCGAGGTGGGCCGAGTTTGCAACTTATTAATCTCTCCCTTGCATGTGGGTTGAAAAGAGACACCATGCCTTTATCAAAAGCCAGGCTAGCACAAAAGCCTATGCAAAATCATCATCAAATCCTATTAGAGGTGGAAAATATCTCTTAGATCATCTCATTCATTTCCCTGCCAATGCCAGACTGTTCCTGAGAGTTAATTTTCTAGTGTCTGCCGCCGACTCCCTGTGTGACGGCGGGTCTGTCATCTTGCCTTTGGGTTGTCGCTGTGACTTCCACTCGTTCCCTTGCATTTCCAAACAAGCCTCGTTGCGTTTGGTGGTTGCCTATGTTATAGTACTTGCCCCGTGTTGCGTATTATCAATGGTTTCTACTTGGAGAGCATCATCAGACCTTGCTTGTGGCTGGGAAAGGCATCCCCATGGGATGGGGCGTGCTGGGTGCTCGGGGGAGCTCGGGGAGTCGGGAGACAGGGGCTCCATCCCCTGCAGCCACCGCTACCTGCCGTGGGTATCGGGGAAATGAACATCTCAGAGGGAGGTTTCTCTCCCGAAATCGCGGCCATGGGTTCAATGCGAGCAGGTCGTCCCCTGTAAAGCACTTACTTCTCTTCTCCCAATCCCTGCTGGCGCCGCCTTCCATAAATTCCCACCCCGAAGTCCTGGGCTGGCGGTGACATCCACGCGGCAGGGGGAAAAAAATAAGAATAATTCAAAGCTGGAGCTATTTATAGCGTTAAGCAAATGCAGATTTCATCAGGGTTTGTTTCAGAGGAGGAAATAGCACGTAGGAGCAGAGTAACCTTACTTGTAACTTCCCGCCGGCGCTGGCGGCAGTGATTGAATTCCCCGACACGGCGAGGGTCTGGGCAGCCCTGCCAGCGCCGGGAAGGTCAGTCCGGCAACTGTCACCCGGAAAGCATCAAAAGCACGAGCTGTCGATAGCCACCCGCATTTGCAGAAAATCTGAGGGCTTTCTAATTAACTGAGGATCTCTAAATGAGAGCGAAGCCGCTTGACAAGCCCCCTCGTACACCTTAAGTGTCAGGGCTCAGCTGATCGCCGCATCTAACAAGCAGCTGATTTTTAACAGCAGCTCCGAGACTCAAATCAGCTCCTAATGGCTCCGTTTCAAAACGTTTCGGTGCATTTTTCATCTCTTACTCTGGAATTTATGCTCTTTGTTCCCTGCTCAAATATGCCGGCGCTTTGCCTTAATTTCAGGCTTCTGCCTTGCGATGGCTCCTCTGCCCTAAGTAGGCAGCGCATCGCTCGCCGTTGCCCGCACACACGGTCCTCTGCCGCGGCCGCTCGCTCCGCTCTCTAATCAGTAAGTTTCAGAAATTCCCCCCTTTACTCTCCCCGCCCCCCCCCCCCCCGCGATGTATAAGCAGCGCTGTGGGGGCTGGCATTTCATAATTAGAAGGAAACCCACGTTTAAACAGATCCCTGCGTAATAAGAGCTGAAAAGTGGTTTTATTTCAGCTTTAAACCCTTTAAGACAGCGAATGCAGTTCGCAAATGCGCCTGATCTTGACCTCCCTCCCGCTTGCTTTTCTGCAGCGCCGCAGATTCGGGCACCGGCGCTCCTGATTTACACCGTGGCAAATGCGATCGAACCCTCATTTCGGCTGCATTCACGGCAGAGTAAGAATATGCACATTTAAGCCCAGGGCTTGGAGCTGCTGAGGAAAGGCCGGGGGGACCTTTCCCGACGTGTAACTCCCGTTGCTGGGAATGAGACGCACGCGAGGCATCCTCGGGAAGGCGGCAGGGTAAACTCCTACATAAGCGGTGATTAGGCGCAGATAAATACCGCTGAGGAAGGCAGAGAGTTAACCAGCTACTCTTTCCAGACTTCTCTGCGTGTGTTTATGTTCAACCGCTTATCCATATCTTGGCAATTATTCACCTGAAATAGAATATAAATCCCGATGCCTAATTTTTCTTCGAAAAATTTCACCAGGTAATCAAATCCTGAAGTGCATATTCTATTCCAGTGGTTTTATCAGTAAATCAAATTTTTATCATTTATCAGCAAAAGTTAGATTTAAGCATCCTCACTGTAATGTTTGAAAGATGAACATTTGTTTCAGCGGGTACCGTGCCAATCAATAATCTTCCAGCTTGACTCAGCTATCAATTATTGCTGCAATTATTTGTCTAGTTGGATATTTAAAATGTCATCAGAAAGAGATGATTACATATTCCAGAAAGCAAGGCACTGTATAATCAGATGAACTGAATCCAGTTAAATGTAGTGTGGTACTAACCTGTCCTTCAAAGCTGAATTCTGCAGCCGCCACTGAAACAACAGCTTTCTGCATTATTGTAAGGAAACAGATCTTAACCTTGGAACAGCGCGTGTTATTGGGGTCGGGTAATACTCAGCGAGAGGAGACCTTGCAAGCCTGGAAATTGAATCAGCCGTACTGACATAAAGGAGGGAGGGTTTTTTGGTGGTGTGGTTTGGCTTTTTTTTTTTTTTTTTTTTTTTTTTTTTTTTTTTAGAGGGGGGAGGACCATTGTGTTGGATTTCATCTGCAAATCTATAAATAAGAAAATCCATGCTTTATCTGCCTTTCTGGGAATTTAAACTCCTGAGCTCGAACCGCCAAATTTTCGTATGCCCTTTTTGCATTCCTTGACTTGATGTATGTATGGTAAATACTCTCTGTGCCCCGAGAACGCAATAAAGCTGTAGCAATTCTTGCAAGTCTTACAGACTCCAAACTTCAGATATTCGGAGTATTATATCATTTTCAACTTCAAGGATATCTCAACGATGGAGAGGAGACAGAATAAGACCGGAGGAGACCGGGCAACTTTACGACGCCTTTTGGTCCTAGTTGCAAAGCAGGGAGGGGAAAATATATATATTCTCGATTGTACTAATGCTCACTTGTGCAAGTTATGAAACTAAACGTCGTAGGATCTGGTTCAGCACTTGCTGTGCTTGCAACACCGTGGTGACATTGAACTTGCTCAGGGACAGAATAAACCTTTGCGTTCCTGGCAGGTGATTTGCAGGTGAAGGTGTCGTCGGGGGGGACCTGCCGTTCCCCTGACCCACTTTGTCAGGATGGTTTGCTGCTGGCTAAATATCATTAATTTGAAAGCGAGAGGAAAGCGAGCCAAAGGGGAAGGCTAGGAAAGAGGAGAGTCTGAAGAGGATCCATTTTGGGAAGGAAAAGGTGGAATGAGCCTTTCTCTGGCGGGAGCATGGAGAAGGGGACCTCGGCAGTGCCTGGCTGGTGAGAAGCTCCAAGGGGGGTTGGCAGGGACCACCACATCTCTACAAGGCGATGGCTTAAGTGTATGTGCTTTGCAGAGCTGGCCACATCAAATAGAGACGCTAATATGCCAAATGCAGTAAAAAATAAAGCCAAACCACAGGTGATGAGGAGACTCTGTTGGATGAGCAGTGGTGGGAAGGTGCCAGCCCCTGTTTCTCCCTGGGAGAGGGCTAGCAACAGTTTCAAAACACCACTGCTCTTTGGTCTCTCCAGGAGCGCCCCATGTGGGAGAGCCGCCGTGTCCTCCAGCGAGGTCCCACAGCGCTGGTGGGGTCACCAAGCATTGGTGGCTCTTCTCAGGAAAGCAGCATCCTGGCGTCACAGCTGAGAGTCACAGAATCACAGACTGGCAGGGGTTGGAAGGGCCCTCTGGAGATCATCTAGTCCTCCCCCTGCCAGAGCAGGGTCACCCAGAGCAGGTGGCACAGGAACGCGTCCAGGTGGGTTTGGAATGTCTCCAGAGACGGAGACTCCACCACCTCTCTGGGCAGCCTGTGCCAGGGCTCTGCCACCCTCAAAGAGGTTCCTCCTCGTGTTTAGGTGGAACTTGCTATGCTCAAGTTTGTGCCCGTTACCCCTTGTCCTGTCTACGGTGTGCACTGCAGAGCAGCGTCCCCGATGGATGCTCACCCGTGCCGGGTACCGGCTGCAAGGCTGAGCGATGCCGAAGCCACCACACAAACCGGGAGAAACACCTCACTGCCGGCATCTGCCAGGGCTCGGGAGCCTCGTGCCGCATCTCACCCCGCACTGGCAGGAATGACCTGGAATGTCATGCTACAGCATCTGCTTTCTTTCCTCTGCATGAAACTTTTTGAAAGTGCGCTCTGCCTTTTCTTCAGATGCTGCCGGCCAGGGAGAAAACAGGAAAAAAGAAAGCAATTCATGGCGTAGGTGTATGAGAGTGAATAAAACGATTTGGAAGCTCTCTGTAGCTGTATAATTGCAACGCTGCATTTAAAAAGTGAATTATTGACTTGATTGTCCCCAGCAGCCACTGGGTAAATGCATAATTACGGACCGCTGGAGCAAGGCATTGTTTACCGGATCGTCGGGTTAGGCTTTGAAAGGGCTTTGGTACTCTTCTCAGGGCAGGGCTTAGATGACGCTCGGTCCTTGGTGGGTCACAGCCCAGGTGGACCTTCCAGCAGGGGACACACCACGTGCCAGGTAGGTCCAGAGGAGCTGATTTAGCAGGCGTCATCCCAGCGATGCCACTCCTGGTTTGAGTCCATTCATTTAGAGTCCCCGTGCCCACGCTGGGAGAGGCAGCCCGGGAGAGCCGGGCGGGGAGGTCTGCGCGCCGGGGATGTCGCTTACTTCGCTAATGATATTTTTAGAGAAACGAGATGGTATCAGTGAGGAGTTCCTCCTACGGAGGGCTGACAACACCGTGAGGTTCGCCCTTTAGGTCCCGCCGCCGGTGTTCGAAGTTAAAGGAGCTACTCCCCACGTGATGCTACAGTCTGCATTGCCTGTATTTCTTCGTCCCCGTGGCGTTGGTGTGTAGGGTGCATATGTGTGCATGATCAGGTCTTCTTTGCTTGAGGGGCTTCTTTTTAAAACTTCATTCCAAGCTGAATTTGAAGCACAGCATTATTTTCCGACGGCAGGTTTCTTCTGTTCCTCGCTAATCAAGACGCGACAGATTTCCACCCCCCTCAAGTTTTAAAAAAGCACAAAATCAGTGGCAGCCTGATACCTTACTTGCCAAGTTGGAGCTCGAAGCAGGCTTTTTTGGTGTCCAAATCGTAATCGCCTTGAAAATGGTGACAGACGTTGAGGTCAGGCCAACATGCCTGGCAGCACTGGCGAGCTCCAGCGGGACCCCGGCACCCGGCTCCTCCCTGCCGAGGCTCCAGAAAACCAGGCCCTTTGTTGCTTAAAGTTAACAAAATATTTTTCTCCGGGATGGGGGAAAGAATCTAGGTGTTGGGGGTTTGGTTCTGCTTAGAAGAATGTGTAAATGCACAATACATGTTGAGGCTACAACCGAAACGGTCATCCATGAAGTCTGCACTTCTCCTGCAAGGGCCACATGTTCCCTGGGGTTACCAGGAACTATGGATGGAGCCCCCCCTCCTCCGGCTCCCACCGGTGTCCCCTGCCGAGGATGCTACATGTTGCACTTCTGCAGGGAGGAACTGGCCTCCCTCTTTCCATCCCTTCACGCTCGCTCATTCCTAAGGCCCAAAAACCCCTTGTTTTGTGGAAATCTGAGCAGTGCTGCGAAAGCCGATGAAAATTTGGCTTTGGGAGAAAAAGGTGAATTCCTAGAGTTCCTAACTCCGGGCTAAATCTTTGAATGGCAAGGTAATGCCAGCTGTGGCTTTGTTTTTATTACTGCTGTTGCTTGGGTTTCTTTTTGAAGTTTGGGTTATGGCTTCAGCGTTTTGGCCTGGTTCTTCTTTAAGAGAGGGGCTTTTAAAAGGAGGTGTAACGAGAAAATGGCATTATTGAGACTCCGTTTAGAAAATATTTTGCCAGTTTTAGTAAAATGATTTCAGGAAGTTTTGAGTTTGTGGAAAAAAAAATCTAAGCAGAAGAAACAGTTTTCAGAAGTGTTTTCGGTAATCATCACTATACGTGTATCAGCAAGTCATAGATAAGGAAAGGCCGGTAAAGATGGCAAATGGGGTGGTGAGGATCCTGCAAAGCAAAACATCTAGATTTTTGATGTTTTCACAACTCAGCTGTTCCCAGGACCCGCCATCAGCCCTGTTCATAAACAACATGGACTTGATTTGCAAAACTTTATTTTTCAAATGCACAACAGCAACGGCGCTTCTCATTTCACAAGCAATGCCGTGTCATTTCCTAGAGAGTTTTGGGGACATTTTCAGTGTTTCTGAATCTGGTTCATCTAATGATAAAGCGAAAAGATTAGAGATAAAGTACCCTGTCATACACATAAATGCAGCTACTGCTGTTATTTATTATTATTATAATTATTATGACAACAACAGCGACAATGCTGATGCTAACAGTGCTAACGGGTATTATAAGTGGTTAATGACAGACCAGGTTAATGACGAGCCTTTTGCAATCTGGAGAGTCGGGAGGAGGAATTAGTGCAAGAAGGAAAAAAAATATGTTTGGACAGTTACAGTTTCTCGTCTAAACTGATGCTACCGACTACCAGGAAAAGGTGAGTCACGGCAAAGCAGCTATTTCTTACCAAGGGAGAAGTGGGCTGCTGCAGGCATGGAGTGGACCCACTTATCTCCTGACCCTGCGACGCTTCCTGCGTCCCAACCGTTTCACTTCTCTAGTTTTCCGTTGAAAGGAATTTCAACAGAACGGATTTCCAAAAGAGAGAGAGAAAGAGAGAGAGGGGGGGGGGGGGAAAAAAAGGAGATATTTGACAGGCCAGATGGAGAAGAACTGAATCAAGTACAAGTGGTAACAATTAACTCCATTTTTTTTCTTCCCCCCTTTAAATACCACAACAACTCCAAATTTATCAGTCCAAAATTCAAGCAGTCAATTGACATTAAAGCTGAATAAAGAAGTTGCTGGGTTGGGCTCAGGCTGTTCCTCCAATAATTTATTCTCGTGGTGAGCAGAAGAGGAGGGGGGGGGTGCTTACTGCAGGTTGCAGGTGTTTGAGTCACTCTTAACTTCTGTTTTCTGCATCTCTGATAGCAGAAGGTACGTGCGTGCTCTGCAAGTGCAGGTAGCCCGGTAAAGACACCTTGGCTTTGCTTACTCGTGCGGGCTTTTTGGGGAAGGTGAAGGAAAACGTGTGAGCGAAGCCATCAAGCCTGGTGGCTCTGGCTTGCGGAGAAATGCTGCCAAGAGCAAGGGCTGGACCATGCAGGCAGCGAGGGCCAGGTCCTGATCTGCTTGGAGATTTCTCTGGCACGGGGATTTCTCCGAGGGAGCGAATCTGCAGCTGTGAATGAAATCCTTGCAAACACCATTGGCACGTACGCAGCCACTGCTTACGCCGCCGTTTTGTTTGTGAAAACACTGGGAGAACTGGGGTGTCTCTAATACCGCGTGTCTGCGTGCAGCCCGTACGATGCCCTGCGGTGAAATACACGTTACAGTGATGCCTCGCGCCTTAATCCGTTGGTCCTTCTCGAGCAGTGTCCTGCGCTGTGGGCTGCCCGTTTCCGATGGGGGCACCGAGAGGATGCTGCGCGAGGCGTTTCAGCGTTGCTCTTCCGTAAAGCGCTGGTGTGTCCGGCAAGCAGCTTTCCTGGATCCAGCCCTGACTTTTGAGAAACAAAGGAAGCTCTTCCAAAGCACATTGGCACACGCCTGCAGATTATTCCATTACTCACTTGGCAGTGCCTGATCTTGCATGCCTAGCTCCAGAAATCCTTTTTTTTTTTATATTTTTGTCCCCCCTCCCAGCAGTGGCATCTAGCTGACAGCTTCTCCTCCCAGCTGGTCTTCTCCCCAGCATCTTGTCTGGCTTCGCTGCTGGTGGACATGGCGGTGGGTCTCGCTCGGAGCCAGCTCTATTGTGCCTGGAGATGTTGGCTTGCTTTGACTCGGACTTTGAGCGCGCCAGGTATATCTGTGAGCACGGTACAGAAGAACCGGCTTTTTTTCGATAAAAAAAAAAAAGCCCCTTCGTGCTGAAAGCAGCCGTCTCTTCATATTGTACTGAGTAATTGTGCCAACTGCCCTTAAAGGCACTCAAATGCCAATATCCCTCCCACTCATTTGCTAACATTTTTCGGATCAGAAGCTAGATCTGTCACTTGTGTGTCACTGGTTAAATCACTTCTTTTGGGGGTATGGCAGGCAAGAGCTGTTCTGCTGCTTTTTTTTTTCTCGGCAGGAGCCAATAACTTCAGAAACACTAAAACATTTGTGCTGTAGTCAAATTCTGTGTCTTCTCACTAGTCCTTTGCTGGCCGGGATATAGAAAAGGAATAAATAGGTGATGGTGGGTGCAACTTCACTGGGTGAGACCACTCAGGTTTTATGTTGGCCCCATGTTTGAATTTTTGGTACGTGGTATCTCCATGTGATTCTCCTAAAGGGGTAATTTCCCAAATACGAAGAAAATGAGCAGTAGTAAAATTGAGTGGGAAGAAAAATGTACAGGCAAATACGCGAATGGTAATTGGGAGCTATTTGTAAAGAGTTGATGAGCTGTCCAGGAAGGAGAGGGCAACTTTGGCCCAAATCCAAAACCCACTTCACCCGCTTCAGTGGTGAGATGAGAACAGCAATTAGATATTAAAAAAATCAATATATGACAATTTAAAAAGTGGAAAATAGATAGCAATCAATCGCAGTGAGAAACCACGATGGGTAGAGAACTAGTCAGGGAAGCTGAAGATGCTGAGGAAAACTTGTGCCTGGCACGGATGGGGAGGAGAGGAGAGCTTCTCAGGGTCCTGGAGAAAAGAGAACACCTAGAAGTGATGGATGGAAGAAGCAGTAAGGTAGAAATTTTTAATATTTCTGCTGTAGACCTGGGAAACAGCAGTGTTGTTTCTGTATCATAGGCGGGTGATGACGTTTCTTCTAGCTCATTAGTAGCCAAGGAGGACTTTATACAAGGTCCAATGGAGATAAATTTTTTTAAATGAAAAAGGCCCTGACAGCTTGCACCCAAGAATCCCTAAAGAGTTGGCATGTGATGCTCGTTTTTAATAAAGCTTATGGACTGGGAAAATGCCATCAAGAGCTGGTTGGGGTAACTGGGAAAGTTGGCAACGCTTTGCTTATCTCTTCTGGGCAAAATAATTGAAGAGCTGATATAAGATTCAATTGATAAAGAATTAAAGGATAGAAATATAATTCATGCCACTCAACTTAGATTTATGGAATATAGATCTTGTCAAATAAACCTGATTTCATTCTTCCAGATGACAACTTTGCTTGATAAATGTAGATGAAATAGACTCTGCAAGGCATTGGACGCGGCGCTGCGTGACACACATTGTGTGTAGGAGGACTGAGCGCTGGGCGGTATTGTGCGCACGGGCGATTGAGAGCCGGCCAATGGATTTGGGAATGCGGGGGCTTAGCTGGAGAAGCATCGGTGGATGGGAGAGGTCAGCGGGGGCTGGTGGGAGCCGCAGAGGTGGCTAGCACTTCGTTGGTGATTTAGAAATGAATATGCAATTGCGACTGATTGGCATCGTGGATAAAGGAAGGGCAGGTGGACAGAAGAAGAGCAGCAGGGACGGGTTTATGGGGTGGTTTGGAAAGACTGTCAAGCGCGGGGTGTGTTGAGAGCGCGGTTGGGTACAACCTGCCGTGGTGCCTGGCTGGAAGAGGGGAATCGGGGCCGTGCGTACAGATCCGGGGTGCTGTACCCCAGAAGGCCGCAGCTCTGTGGGAGGCTTAGCGGAAAACCGAACTCTTTCCCAGCATGATGCTGTGCTGAGAAGGGCTAGGCTGGTCCTGGAGCAGTGGAGGAAGATGAAGAGGTGGCTTCAGGATGGAAAAATAACTGTATTTTGAAGCATGCCTTGATTTCAGGGTGCACAAGTACCCTTGGTGTGCATGGGGGGGCACATTGCATGCTAAGGGGCTCTTCAGTGTGTTGGCCAAAAGAAAACAGAAGAAGAGAACAGGTTGAGGCTGGAGCCAGAGAAATTCAGGTGGACCCCAGTACCCACTGGTGAGTGTGGTTAGCTGTGGGAACTGACTGCGGTGGCAAGCTGTGGGTGGGTGCCCTGCTTGTCTTCTGAGCTGGTTTGAACGGTTTTCACTGGAGTTTCGTGATTTGCCCTAAAGACTATTTGCGGGGCTGGAGGAGGTTACGCTTTACCCAAAGGCATCGTATTGGTCATGGCACAGGACAACCGAGCGACCTGTAACGCAGGAGGGCTCAGAGAGTGAGAGCTGGGGGTCCCTTTCGCCCTTAAATTCCATGATGAGAAGCAGCCAAGGACATGGGCTCCAGCCCCGCTGCTGGTGGCCGAGGAGGGCTGGTTCAGCAGTGGCCCTCTTCTCATCTTGATCTGAGGGATTCCCGCTAGCCTCTTGGAAATTGGCCGAAAGCTCTGCTGGCATCACAACGCTGCTTTGGATAACACGTCCCATCACGTTGCCCCCGTGGATGATGAGGCACCAAGAGCCCCCTGGGACCTTCTCCAGCTCTGTCCTTGGCCACCACTTTCCTAACTTGCCCTTGGTCTTGCCCGGATGCTTTAGCTGGGAAGTCCGTGTGGACGTAGAGGCTGGCCCATAGCTAGGAGACATCAGTGGATCCACAGCCTTCAGGTCCTACAGTCCTGTCTGGCTTTTGGGGGGGATGTGAATGCTGTACCAAAAAGCATGGTGGTGGGATGGGAGAAAGGAAAGGCGGAAAGGCGAGTCCCTCCCAAATCCAGGGGTTGCTGCGGCGGTCTAAGGACCCGTCTCGCTGCTGGCGGGCAACACGTGGATTAGTGCCATAATTCTTGCAGTTTGGCAAGGCTGCATCAGACTGGAACGTATCTCTAGGTGGTGATATGGTCAGTCAATAGCCTTCATAATTAATCAAGCACCAATAGACAAATTAGAAATCTTGTCTCTTCAAAGCAGGAGGTGGAGGCAAACGGCTGGCGGATTTTAACTGTTTCGCTGCTTTATTTTATTGCCTGGTTTTACAGTGCTCCCTTGAAAATAGTGGGTTGTTTAGGGAAGTTTTGTACATAAACATGATTTTAAATTTAAATTACTATCTTGATTACCAAACGCGGATAGCGAATTGAAAACTTGTTTTTCAGACAAGCAAATGGAGAATAATATTACATTTTACACTCCACTAAATCAATGTAGCCCTAATTTTGCCATGCAGGAAATCAATTCCAGTCTTTATAACAGTCGAAGATGTTACGAACAAAGTAATTTTGCAAATTATGGCAAGTAACACATTTATTGATGACTGTAGTTTAGGAATTTAGAATTTGTGAGTGCTGTAATATAATAAGGCCGTACTGGCATTACTGGCAGGAGCTGAGTGAAATACAGATTATATGGTGAAACTGTAATGCATCATTTGCTATTAGTGGACTGGTAATAATTACCAGTTTCAAAGCAGCTTTTTCCATGTAATCTTTAGTCTCAGTCGTAACAGCCCTTCTCATTGACATTATGATTACACGAGCTGCCCTTATGATCTGGAATATCTAGTTGATGGGAATACTAAAATGTGGTAGCGAATGCTCGATGTTGTATCCTCATTATAGGATAAAATGCTATTTTCTCTGACCTGATCTATAAGGTAGAGAGGCGAGGTAGCGTTACGTTGTTAGCTCCTACCATGGTGTTAAAAACTTCCACTTCATTACGGCGAAGCAAGGTGAAATTTTCCCATTTAAGATTTTTTTTTTTTTTTTCCCCCCCGAGCTCACAAATGAGCGTAGGAATGTGAAAGTCCAATTGAATTTCCCTCTAATTTCAGCAGATTTAAGTATTTATCTGCGCTCGCATGCCTGGCACATACTAAACACCGCAGTGCGTTTTATCCTGACGCCGGCTCCAGGATGAAACGTTAACTATTATTCCAAGGGCTTTTAAAGTGATTAAAGTGTTAAATGCCTGCCGTAGACCATCCAGTCTCTTTTTCGCTCGCCAGATCCCGCTTCTCACGCCAAACGTAGAATAACCGCGGAGCCGGGAGGCAGGGAGGAAAGCTGCGCCGGGGGGGGGCCCGACAGCCAGCGCTGCGGGCTGCCTGCCTCCCCTCGCCCCAAATCGTCCTTCAGCTCTCCGGATAGCTGAAATGCCCATAGGAAGCTTTTCTTCCCCTCCTCCCAAGTGAGCTGGGAAACAAGACGGGCGCGGATAAAGCGATGTTTTCTTTCCGGATCTCCTTATTTGTTTGTTTTGGGTTTTTTTCCCCCGCGCTTTTCTTCGTATTAGGCAAATAGGGGAAACCTAATGGGGGCAGCTCTCGGCGCATCTTGTAAAGAGCTTTACCCAGGAGCGGTACCCAGGGAGCAGACGCCTCGTAGCACAGATGTGGGGTCAGGGCAGGGGTGCGCGGAGCGGGCAGGTACCACCCCAAGCACCGCTGCCTTTGGAGGGCTCCTCTGGTTTGTTCAAACCTCAAGGGCATTTTTTATTTTATTTTATTTTGGTTTTTTTTTTTTTCCTAAAGTATCACGAAACAGCAGCTCTGTGAGAACTGCTGGGCAAGGCTGGAAATGATGTTTTTATCCTCCCCTTAGCTCCGGTTTCAGTTTACCAGCATTTGGTAAAAAACATCCATAGGGGGGTGGAAGTGAATTATTTGCAAAATTACAGTAATCGATAAAAGCGCACTCACCTTCGCCGTATCTCACTCCACTCTTTCCTTGTGGACAGCCCTCAAAAAGTTATTCATCCCCCTTGTTTTGCCATATATTAGAAGGGGCTGCTTTCTGCTGTCATTATTAGCCGGCTTTTTGTTTAGTTATTTATTAGTTGGTTGCTCTTTTATAATGTCCGTGTTATCTCCAAAAATAAATTATCATGAAATAGAGTTAGCTCGCTACTTGCCAAAGTGGCATTTACCATCCTCAGCTTCTTTTCAGTGCGAGAGAAATAATGCGGCTCCGGCAGGGCGCTCGGCCAGGCCTCCTGGCCACCCTCCAGCTCTTCCCCTGGCGGAGCCGCCGCTCTCTCTGCCTTCCCCTCTCCCCGTCCCGCACATTATTTTATTTAATTTTATTTGTCAATTTTTTTTTTTTTTTTTTTTTTTTTTTGCCCCGGCATCGAAGCTCTGCTGAGGAGCGGGAGGTGCTGCCTAATCTTGCACGCATCGTTAGCCTCTTGAAATAAGGAGGAGGCTAATAAGGTGATGTTGCCCAGGTTGCTCGCAGTCGTGATGTTTTGGGTTCCTGCTTTGGACCAATGTATGTGTTTCTCTGGAGTGAAGAGGACTTCACTTATCTATCTATCTATCTATCTATTTATTTATCTATCTGTCTATTTATTTATTTACTTACTTATTTTCTCCCCAGTCTAAACATTTATTTATTTAGTTAGTTACTTACTTAATTTTCTCCCCAATTTAAACATTAGCAGCCTCTTGCAGCATAAAGTCTGCCAAGTGGTAGCTGGCAGTGATTGACTTAATCACGTCATGGGTTTTTTTTTTTAATATATATAGCTTTTTTTAGCCACAGTTACCCGCTGGGGTTCGGTTCGGAACCTAGGGCTGGTGGACGGCGGGAGGAGGTGGGTGCTCTTCGGGTGGGTTTGGACCTCCCCGTCGTGCCCCTGGCCTCCTCCCGTCCCCTGTCCCCTGTCCCCCGCCCGAGCTGGGATGTCCCTTCTCCATCTCCCACCTGAGCATCCCGGAGGAGAGGAGCTTAGGCGGGGAGGCGAGCTCTCGCCTGCCGGTGGGCGGCCGGAGATTGACGCTGCTTGTTGTGTTATTTTGCAGGTAAAGACGAGCCCAGCAGCTACACGTGTACGACTTGTAAACAGCCTTTCAACAGCGCCTGGTTCCTCTTGCAGCACGCACAGAACACGCACGGCTTACGGATCTACCTAGAAAGCGAGCACGGCAGCCCCCTGACGCCACGGGTTGGTATCCCAACAGGACTAGGTGCAGAGTGCCCTTCCCAGCCACCTCTCCACGGGATTCACATTGCAGACAATAACCCTTTTAACCTGCTCAGAATACCCGGCTCGGTCTCGAGGGAGGCGTCGGGGCTGGGAGAAGGGCGTTTCCCACCCACGCCGCCCCTCTTTAGCCCTCCCCCGAGGCACCATTTGGATCCGCATCGCATTGAGCGCCTGGGTGCGGAAGAAATGGCTCTGGCCACCCATCACCCTAGTGCCTTTGACAGGGTGCTGCGACTGAACCCCATGGCGATGGAGCCCCCCGCTATGGATTTCTCCCGGCGGCTGCGGGAGCTGGCCGGCAACACCTCCAGCCCGCCCTTGTCCCCGAGCCGGCCCAGCCCTATGCAAAGGTTGCTGCAGCCCTTCCAGCCTGGCAGCAAGCCCCCGTTCCTGGCCACGCCGCCCCTTCCTCCTCTGCAGTCCGCTCCTCCTCCCTCCCAGCCCCCCATGAAGTCCAAGTCCTGCGAGTTCTGCGGGAAGACCTTCAAGTTTCAGAGCAACCTGGTGGTCCACCGCCGGAGCCACACCGGGGAGAAGCCCTACAAGTGCAACCTCTGCGACCACGCCTGCACGCAGGCCAGCAAGCTGAAGCGCCACATGAAGACCCACATGCACAAGTCCTCCCCCATGACGGTGAAGTCGGACGACGGGCTCTCCACTGCCAGCTCCCCCGAGCCGGGCACCAGCGACCTGGTGGGCAGCGCCAGCAGTGCCCTCAAGTCCGTGGTGGCCAAGTTCAAGAGCGAGAACGACCCCAACATGATCCCCGAGAACGGGGACGAGGAAGAGGAGGAAGAGGAGGAGGAGGAGGAGGAGGAGGAGGAGGAAGAGGAGGAGGACTTGAACGAGAGCGACAGGCCGGACTACGGCTTTGGGATGAGCCTGGAGGCGGCCCGCCACCACGAGAACAACTCTCGGGCCGGCGAGGAGGGCCGGTCGATGCCGGACGTCATGCAGGGCATGGTGCTGAGCTCCATGCAGCACTTCAGCGAGGCCTTCCACCAGGTCCTGG
>CANTUZ010000003.1:12416094-12491094 GCA_947846985.1 Fratercula arctica
AAGCTGGGAGCTCCCCTTCCCTTCTCCCCTGGGCTTTTTTTTTTTTTTTTTTAATTTATTTGGTGGGAATTGCAGGTTTACGAAGCATTTTATGTGCATTGTCTTTAAAAGCTGGACTCCAGTTCAGGTCCCCCTCCGTTCCCCCCCCCTTAGGGGTCCGTATATGTTGTCAGTTTGACAAATACTGCATGTTGCAGCATCTCTTTACTTTATTAAAGCACGTACCGCTGTGATACTGTCTCTTGCTGTTCCTAGTGTAATGGGTTTAATACTTTTTTTTTTTTCCGTTTCCTTTTTTTTTTTGATTTCTGTAAAACCTTCCAGTTGTTCTGTCGTCTTCTTGTGATGGCATCGTTTGTTGCCTTTATTTGGCCCAGCGCCTTCTGAAGGGGAAGTTTGAGATTTGAAAAAAACGTACAGAAATATGTATCTAAAGAAAAAAAAAAAAAAATTACTCCTTTTCTGAGAAACAAGAAAAAAGAAAAGCGGCTCTGTTTTAATCCGGGGACAGGAGGAGTGAAGGTTGCATTGTCCGGGCTAGCGGGATGAGCGTGCAAGGGGGGTTGGAAAAGCACCCCCCAAACCGGGCTCCCCTTTGCCGGGCTGGAACTGGTCCCCCTGGGCTGTCGCCAAGGCGGATGCGGTGCTGGAGCCCTGCGGATGCAGGCGATGCCGAAGGGACCCTTGGCAGGCTCTGTCCCCGGCGTGGTGGGCTCGGGGCGAAGGGGATGGACGTGGTGACCGTCCCCGGGAGCGCTGGCGTACGCAGGGATGCGCAGGGAGCTTGGCGGCTGCCTTCACACCACGGCTTTTCCGTCCCGCGCCATGAAGCGTCTGCGCAGGGTCCGGTCTCTTCCCTCCCTCTCGCCGAAATTGCTGGCTGGTGGCACCGCGGTCGAGAGGTTGTCTGGAGGAACTCGCGTTAGCTGGTCTGCCCGGCGTCGGGCTGTCTTTCGGAGCGGGTGCTGTACCCCGTGTCTGCCTTACGGCGGTCGTCGTTCCACTGCCTTTCTCTATACTGTGTTTTACATATGAAGTAATCTTATATACAGGCATGTATATACAGGCACCTGTATACAGACCTATATACAGGCATCTCTCTAGGCAGATCTGGGCTCCTGCACAATTAACAGGTGGAAAGCATACTTTTTTTTTTTTTTTTTTTTTAATTGAGCAGCGGTGTAATTTAATTTATAGGTTTGGGAGGGCTAAATCAGGGTGCCGGGTGCTGCTGTGCCCTGCACCGCGGTGCTTTGGGGGAGCTTCAGGAGGAGCATCTCCTGCGGCAGGAGAGGCTGTTGCGAACAACAACGCGCTGTGGCCTCAACACCAAGGGGGAATTGGCTAACGTCGCGTTGTCCTGCCGGTGGCCATGAGTTAATGGCACGACGGAACCCGAGGCCACGTTTGTTGGTTGGGGCCCGGATGCCCAGGGCCCCAGCGGGTGCTCTGGAGCTGCTCTGGCATCCCGTGCACGTGTGGCCTGCGCTCCCCACAAACTCCTGTTTCCGTGCAAAAAGACGTCTCTATGAATAAGGGTGATATTTGGGTAACAGGGTCTCTATTGTTAAAATCTCAAACCCCATCGACTTTCGAGGAGGAATGCGCTTTTATGGCACAGACCCCTTTGCCGTTAGTATTTAATCTCCTCCAAATTGAATGATTAATGCAGTGAAGGCACTGAAACAGTATCCAGAATTTAGACTACAGATGTTTCGTATTTATTATGTTTCCAAGAGCCGAGATAAATACAGGAATAAGTGATACCATGTCTTTGCTTGACATTCAGGAGGCTTTGGCGTATCTGATGAGATAGTTTTGGGGTTTATCTAAGTGCAGAGTTTGTACAAAACCAGAAGAGATACCAGCTGCTCTTTTAGCTCCCTCCCTCTGGTTTTTGTTTGTTTGGTTTTTTTTTTCTTTTTTTTTTTTTTTTTACTCCTATAAAGGTTGAAAACCCTTTTCAGGGGGTGTGTGGCAAATTGGACTATTGACTAGGGGAGTGAGGTTGCCCAGTGGGCTCTTTGCTGGAGCTGCCGGCGAGCCGCCGCTCCCCGAGCTCAGATGTTCGCCTGCTGGTTTCAAAGGGCATCCAGGTGCAGGGTCCCCTCCTCGCCGAGGGACCCCCCCCCCAGTTCCCTGCCCCTTGGTGGGACATACGGTTCGCGGCGGTGTCGTGCTGGTACGGCTCATGGCCAGGGTGGATGGCTGCGGCGCTCTTGGCTCCCTCGAAAGTCTCAGCCTGCTTTACCGTCAGCCTGAAACACGTCGGGCTCAGACACCAGCGGCAACGAGGCCTCCCTTGGAGGGGGGGGACCGGGAATGTGCTCTTGACTTTGGAGGAGCCACCCCAGTTTACACCCGCTGAAGATCTGACCTAGATCTGGCTTTTTTAGTCTTGACGGCAGCTCGCGGGTAGCCCTTCATCCACTCTCTGAAGTATTAATGAAGCAATTTCCATAGAAACGGGCGCCCCGGTTGGGATGTGGATTTTAGGGGGGTGCTGAGGATGTGCCGGCCTCGCCGTGCGGCGTAGCCCGTGGCTTGCTGTTCTTGGTGGTCGGCCTGGAGCAGGGGCTCGCAGCCCCTCTCCGTCTCCGTGTGAGCGGAGACAGGGATGCTTGCTGTCCCGCAGCCCCGTCCCGCCGCCGGCGTCGATGGCGAGTCCCCTGGGCGCTTGGCTGGGGCTTTGCGGCTCCAGCTTTGCAGTGCGAGATCCAACGTCTCCTGAGCTGGGGAAAGCCCTCCGTGAACCGCCCGCCGCGTGGCGTGTTAACAGTACCCATGGCTTTCAGGGGGTCTTCGGCACCTGGAGGCACCGTGGGTGCTGGGGGAAGCCCCCTGAGGTTTTGGGAAAGAATAGGAGGAAATTTTCAGACAGGCTGGCTCAGTCCTTGCCCAAACAGAGCTCCCGGCACAGCGTGGGGTTCTCAGGAAAGCCCAGAGGTTTCTCCTCCTAAACGATGCCTGTGGTTCCTGCGCAGTGCCGAGCGATGCTGGACACGAGCCTGTGTCCTGAGAGGAGGAAGGGCTCCATCCTGCTCTATCCCTTTGCGACAGTTGGGTGTCCTAGTTGTGAAAGGGAAAAAAAAAAAAAAAAAGACAAAAAGGCAAAAAAAAAAAAGTAAAATAAGAGAATAACTCGCACCGTGGGCCGTGTCACACCTGTTCTCTCCTCTGTCCCCATGCTCTCTGTAGGTGCGGCGTACCCCCCCAGCTGGCGCAGCGCCCAGGGAGCCCCGGACGTCTGGCAGTTTTCGGATGGAAGTTCAAGAGCACTTAAATTCTGAAAGGAGGTGAAGCTGGGGCGAGCGGCCGGCGGCATCTCGGCGTCCGGAGGTGGCCTCTGTCCTGCTGGCTCGCCGCGTCCCCGGGAGAGCCTGAGAAGTCACCCGCCGAAGGCAGCGCTCCCCGGCCTCCTCCTGCCTGCAAGACTATCGTATTTATATTTTGTAATAGAGTACAACATTTCTTTGGGGTTGGGTTGGGTTGGGGTTTTTTTTTTTCCTTTCTTTTTTTTTATTTTCTAAAAACAAACAAAAAAAGCAAACCCACCCACCAAGGTCAAGGGCTTATCAATGGCTTCGATCGGCTCCTTTCCCCATGGAAAAGACTTGTCTTGCTCTCGTGGACAACCCGGCCTGTTGGTTATCTCCCCGACGTGCCATGGCTCGGAAGGCGCATCTTGATGTGACGAATTAAAAATAAAACAAAACACAGTGTAGGTCTGCCGGTGGGTGGGAAATTGCCATAATAAATGTTGGAGCTTTAGGTTTTGTTTGCTCTGTCTTTAATTTTTAATGCTAACGAGGGCCAGGCGGCTGGTATGACTTTGTGTGACCGACCGTATCGGCTGCAGAAAACCAAGTGCTGAGTTGATGGAGAGGAAGCTGGGGCTGGTGTCCGGGCGAGGGGCTGCAGGGCCCTGGTGGGCAGATGTTCCCTGCAGGGCCAGACCAGGCGTCGGGCTTACGGCCGCTGCACCCCGAGTCGTGGCGAACCCCCGTTGGCCTTCGGTGATGCTGAAGCAGGGCGTCTCTCCTCCATCGCCCGCCTCCTCTTGATGAGTGCTGGCTGTCGTATTGCATTCCTGCTGTTAAACCATGTACTTTTGGGGCTGGTGGGATCCGTAACGTCCCTTAGTGTCCGCCCAAGGAGAAGCGGGGCCAGCCGGTGGGTGTCGGGAGGAGCCGTGCTCTTGCTGTGGAGATGCTGTCAGTAGCAGGGGATGCAGAGCCCTGCCCCGAGCCGGGGTACCGGGGGGAATGCTGCCAGGCTGGCTATCCCGGTGTCTCCTGCCGCGGGTCCAGCCCTTGCACAGCTTTTCCCCCTTGCCGGTGACACTCGTCCCTTGCCCGGAGCCGAGCTCCCACCCCAGGAGTTTGCTGGTTCGGGGCCCAAGTGCTTTGCTGAACAGAAGACGGGTTAAGTGTGTGCTTGCGTGCTGTCTCCCATGGGATTTATAGGCTGTAGCTGCTCGTGCCTGTGCTGGCGGGCGGGAATGGACCTTATTTGGTGACAGAAACCAGCCGGGTAGCGAGCAGAGCCGCTGGCCGGCCGTGTCGGGCTGCCAGGACACCCGCTGCCGGTCGCAGTGGGACGGAGCCGAGCCGCGGGGCAGGGGCCAACAGATGCATTCGCTTCGTGTCTTAGCTTCGTTCTCACGGCTGGCTTTGCTCAGCTCCTTTCGGAAAACCCGAGCCAGGCCCCTGGCCGGGCCGACCCCCTCCTGGCAAAACGGCCGTAGGGGAATCGATGTTGCCTTTTCGATGGGTGGTGGTTGCTTTTTTGTTTTTTTTTTTTTTTTAAAACCCCAGGCTGTGGTTCTCATGACGGCTGGGGCATAGCACAAGCACGGACACTTTTGTACCTTAAAGCTCGGCAAGGGGCCGGGCCGGGCGGCAGAAACACCTCCACACACGGCTGTAGGGTCAAACCGGGGTGCACAGGCACGGGTTGACCCAAAGGGAGCTATTGCTGCTTCTTTTAAGGCAATTTGGTGTTTGAGGTCCAATTACCCGAAAGCCTGCACACACCCTAAGCTTTTTTTATCATTTGGAGATGTTTTTAAAAGGTTCTTCCCATGTTTTTAAAAGGTTCTTCCCAGCCCAGCTTGTCCTACCACCTCCGCGTCTGCTTATAAGGGGTTTTTTTTGAGCCTTGGAAGGGTGAATCCTGTTGCATTAAGCATCCTATTGATTGCAAGCACGCCGTGGGTAAGGAGCTGGCAGCTCCCATTAGCTCCTGCCCTGGGGTATCCCTGCACCAGGCAGCTGCATCACATGGGGCTAACGGAGTTGTTAATTGCAGAGGGGGTTGCTCTGCCCTCTCCTCCAAACTGCAAACCAGGGAGCACCTGGTACCTACCTACAGCAGGTCTGCAATGCTTCTAATAAAGGGCAGCTGGGGGGAACTGCTTTTTACAGGTTTTTCAGTGTGGTGGCTGGTTCTGGAGGTATCTTTATCCTTTGTCTGAGCACAGGCAAAGCTCAGGGCATGGATGGCTTCTGGTCACGCTTTTGTTGCTCTGCCGGGTGAAACAAGCGTGATGTCCTTTGCTTTCTCTGGCCGTGGCCCATCTCTCCTCCGGCGGCCGGCACCAGGCAGGTGTTTCTCCCAGGGAAAGCAGAAAATAACAAAGCAGTGACAGCTAAATGTGCCCTGCCGAGCACAGGGGCTGGGGGGGGGGAAGTTATACCTGTCCTTTCCTGAAGTGTTGAAGGCAAAGTGAAATAGTCCTTAAAATGTGCGTTTTTTAATACAGGTGTAAAACCCGCCCAACTCTTAGGACTTTAAAACATCTACAGAATTTATGCTTTGCCTTAAAGTCACCAGTGGATGTGATGAGGGTGCTGGGAGCCTCTCGTGAGCGTTGGGGCTCTTCCCCCCAGCTGCAGGGCTGATCCCGCTCCCGGCCTCCGCGTGGCTCTTAGAAAGCAACGGGGCAGCCCCAGCACCGGTTTTTGGTGGAGCTACAAGGGTTTCCACCACCTCATCCGAACGTGGGCTGCTGTGTCCATTAATCAGGGGTATCGTTAGGCTCCCTTTCGGTCTGGCCAGGACTTGGCTGCCGCAAAGCCCTTCCGTGTATCTGGGTGTGCAGAGGATCACCAGCCACCGCGTTAACGGCGGCTTAATGAGTTTCTGCCAATTAACAGGAGTCAAGGGTTTCCGGCGAGGGGAGAGCTGGAAAACTGTCAGCCTCAAAGCTGGAGGTTGCTCTGTTTTCGGTGCAAGAGGGGTGATTTTCCTAGGGATTTTGTATTTTAGCGTATTCCCAGTGTGTCAGTCTGCGCATCAGAGTTAAAAAATGAATACGCGTTGTCTTTATCAAAAAACCAAAGCTCTAAAGTTTTGGAGTTTTTAATAAGCAAAAGAAAAGCTCTTTTTTTCCTAGACCGGGGGCTGAGATGAGCAAGATACCTGGGAATTAGCTGGTTTAGCTTTGATTTTTTTTGAGTTTAAAAAGCTGCTTTTAAACTTGAAGGCAATTTGACTGTGCTGTGTTTTATTTCTAAGCACACTTCCACTGCGTTACAATGCAGCAAAGGTCAAGCCTTTTGTGAAGTTTAACTTAAATGTTGCTTTCAAAACGTTATTATGTGTTGGGTTTGCGATGCATTCGGGCCGTGGGCTTTTCCAAGGTGAGGGGAGAGGGGTGAAATGAGTGCGTTAGAGGTCGCTTGTCGAGCGCTGTCTCTCCAGAAGGGATCCGGAAACAGATCTAAAACCCCGTGAATGGGATTTCCAGCATTTTGCCTCAGCCCCAGCTTTGTGCTGGGTCCCACTAAGACGCCCCCGGGACCAGCGGCCACATGCGGCTCGCGGGCAGTGACGCGGCTGGGGGCAACGTGGGCTGCTGGGGGCTGTTTCACCATCTATGCTTTTGTTTTGCGTCTCGCTCAGTCCGTGGCTGTGTGTGTCTGAGCTGCCTGGATGCCGGCGAAACCCGGGGGTGAGCCTTTACCTTGCGGATTTGTTGGTGCTGAGGCAGAGGACCTGCTAACTGTAGCTGCCTGTCCAGGGCTCCCTGCTCTGGGGTGACATTCCATGGCATTCCCACTGTAAATTATTACCAAGGAGCGAGCTGAACAACCCCCCCGAATGAGAGTGGTGCCTCATTTGCTGCTTTTTTTATTCCCTGCTCCCCCCCGCCCCAGTTTTCCCATTTCAGGCGTGATTAGGCATCACCGGTCAGTTGTATGTTGTATCTTGCTTCAAGTCGATAGAACTTTGTCGCCCCTCCATCCCAACGCCCCCTGAACCTCCTCCCCCCCCCCCCCCGAAATCACCCTCTGAACATTCATCTTCTGCAGGGGTCCAAATGATCAATTATTCCTGAGGAAAGATGGAGTTGGGGGGGGGGGAGAACGCAACATCGACACCCCCACAACCCCCAGATATGGCCCTTACTCCTTAATCTCAGTGGATAGAGTTACACATCTGGTAGGGGCTTGCTCCTTGTTGCTGTTACTTTTATTGCGTCTTTAGCGGTGATGAAGTTCAGATGGCAGAACCAGTGGGCCCCAATTTAATTTCGCCTGGCCTCCCGTAAGGAGGACGCCGTGGTCCCCGGGCAGCTCGGGCGGGCAGGACCTGGCCTGCCGTGGGGATGGGCAGAGGTGGGGCGGACGGACAGATGGACAGGCCAAACCCCACGGCCAGGGTGGGCGGTGGGGGGAAAAAAAAAAAAAAAGGAGAAATCTGGAAATAAGGGTGATAACGGGATAACGGGTGGGTGGAGGTGTCTGTGCTGTGTGAGCATTGAACACTGCAGTGACGTGGGTGGGTGGGTGGATGGACGGACAGATGGACAGACAGCTTTTCATGTCAAAACCCAGAAGCAAGATCAGGAGGTGGATTTCCACCGTTTTTGGTGGCTGGGGTGTGTGCGCGCCGTGATGCTTTCCGAGGTTGTTCTAGCCCTGATGGCTCTTCCCTGGCCATTTCCATGACCCTCCGGGTTTCCAGTGGCAATGTACAGAAGCTCCCACCTCTCCCCCGATGTCTGCAAGTGCATGTGTCTAAGGGCTATACAGGATTCATTTACGGGCCTCCTGTTGGTGGGATATGTGCATGCAAAATGAAGGTTGTATTTGGCTTCTAATATTCAGATCTATATTCCATATTGTGTTGACCAAGAAAAGCAACTCAGCCCCCGTGCTGAGGAATGTGATGGACTGATGACTTTCAGAAACATACTGTAAATCAAGGAGGCTAATAAATACTTGCTATTAATAAAACAAGGCTACTGCCTTTCAAGTTATTTTCACGTTTTACATCTTAAAATTGAAATGGAATGAAAAAGGCAATACTTCTGGACCTTCCCTCTTCCCCCAGCACGGTTGTTGCTAAACTTAACCTCCTCAAATGCCCGGGCAAGATGAGTTTCTCATCAATGAGAAGGTCCAGATGGAGCAGTAAGACCCCTGCCCAGCCCCATGGAGCTGATGAAGGGCTGACCCCAGCGACAGGGTTCCCTTGGCAAGTGGTGGCCTCTCACTGGGTTGTCCCTATGGGCTGGCAGAAGATCCCCAGAGCTCATCCAGGCCCGTGCATCAAAGAGCCCGCAGTCAAGAGCTGTACCACCTGCACCAGCTCATGCTAAACCTTTAATGCTTCCCAGTTGTGAGCGAAGCTGCTCCAGGTGGTGAGTGCATGGGCAGAGCCTCCGCAGGCTGCTTAACCCCTTCCCTCGGGTTTCTCTGGGTCTGTACCCCATCTGTTGCAAGCGTTGGGTGAAGGTGCTGGTGGCTTCCCATGAGACACACCTGCAGGCAGCAGAAAATGGGGCTGTGAACTTACTTCTTGAGTATCTGTAGCAGAGCCCGTAGTGCCTGTGGGGATGCCAGGTCAGACTCTTCAGATAGCTGTGCCCTTGCAAACCCGGGACACGCTGGGCAGGGAGGGAGTAGAGGATGGAGCCCTAAATAAATCTTTTTTTAATTTTTTTTTCTTTACGTGAGCGTCTGTCCTTTCCCTGACCCCCTCTTACAGCCCTCCACCAGCGAGCAGTGCCCATGGCTGTGACACTTCGGTGCCACTTCCCCGCGGGCCGAGGTTGTCCCCTGGTAGCCCTTCTTCCACGGCTCATCTCCCAAAAAACCCCCGTTGGTGGATGGCGTGGGCTCTGCCTGCCCCGCTTTTCCCAAACACCTCTGCACCCCTAATTCCAGTATGGATAAAACTTATTTTTTTTTTTAATATTTTCCTCCCAACAGATGTCTTCCCTGCCTCCTCCCTGGCTCGCTCCCCTGGGGTTTGGCTTTTCCGTTCGGAGTCATCGGGGAGCAATATCCCTTAGGGAGCTGTGTTGCACCTGGCTGCTCCCGTTGGCTTTTTGCTGCCCGAAATCCCCTTTTAACTTCCCCCTTCCCTCTCTCCCCTGCTGAAGAGATAGCACTTTCTGCAGCTGTAGTGATTAAAGGGGAGGGGAAAAGCCTGGCAATATAAAATAAGGTGTGGAGGTGATGAATGATCCCAGGGTATATTAAAGCAGGGGCTGGCATTTTCGACATCTCTCCTACCCGCAGCGTGTTTGAGCACCTCGGAGACCGGCTGTTTTGAAACACCGAGCATCCGCCCCCGGGCCTTAATTCGGGCAAGTTTAAAAACGTCCTCTGGGATTTAGTCAAGTCGCTGCTGTTTTCCTCTCCCGGAGACCCCAGCGCTGCTGTGTGGATGCGGGGCTGGAAGGGGATGGGAGGGCAAGTCCCACCCCGGCCCCGCTCTGCCACCTGAGGGGATCAGAGGATGGGCACCCCTGGAAAGGGGGGAGGTGGGGAAAGCCTCCCTGGCTTTTAAAGGCTTTTTGGAAGAGTATTCCCAGCATCGCTGTAAGAGGCAGTCAGGAGAAAGCGGGGAAAAGACGAGCTCATTGCATGCAATGAGCAGGGCAGGCACGGGGAAATTATGCATTTTTCCGGACTGTCTTATTCCCTTCTGTGTATTAAACATTATTTTAATATTCGAGTGACAATGTTTTATAATTAAGCTGAATGTAAGAGAGACGGAGTGCGCTGGAGAGCTGGGCTCGGAGCGGGGAGGTGAGGACGGTTCCCACCCGCGGCCCAGGATTAACCCCAGGCTGCAGCGTCCTCCGCGGCCGCGCTGCCGCGGCCCACGCCTGGCTCTCCAGCGCCGACGCGCCCCGCGCTCCAGCAAGTTAAAAACCTTTAACTCGTAAAGGTTGTAATGTTAATACAGAAGAAAAGCCTTTTAAAAAATTACATTAGTTCACAGACATCTATTGAACTCATGAGGGGAAATCTAGCCCCTGAGAGATAGAAACTAAAGAGCTGAGCCATAAACCAGTACGATAACATCCTTATTATAAGATGCAAATTAAGGGGCCCAATTCACTTTAAAAAAGCATTATGAGTATTTAATTTTTCTAGTGGGAATATGTCTGAAGTTGGCCTGTGTGTGGTTTTTCATGCTGTGTACTTAAAAAGAAGAAGAAGAAGAAGAAGAAAAGTAAGTCAGGCCACGAAGAAGCTGCTGAAGGCAGAGCTGAGGATGCCGAGCGGTGGTTTGGGTGTCAGAAGTAGCTGGTGCTTGTCGCGGACGGGGAGACCATGGCTAAAGCCAGCAGCATTGCGGTGGGCTTCTGAAGGTGTAAAACGGGGTCTGAGCCTGCCCTGGGATTTGCTTTAAGTGTGTGTTTGATCTCCGGAGCGGCTGGCCGGGTCCCCGTGCATCTCTGGCCGTGGCTCGGCGCTGACACTGCTGCCCTGCGGGTCAAGGAGATGCGCTCGGTTGAGACCCCATCTCAGTTTTTGTGGTTTTCTGGGCAACCCCCTCCCCGCCCTGGGCGTTCCGTCCCCTTTTTGGGAGGCAGCTGGGCTGTCGTGACACTGCCGATAGCATTATTGGCTCCAGGTTGTAGAGAACAGACAGCCTGGCAAAGGGACCACGGGGCTTTCGGGTGCTTTGAGTGAGGCTCTTACTCACGCCGGGAGTGATTTGAGGCTTCATCATATCTGCCGAGTTTGTTTTTTCTGGCCATTCCTTGTTTCCTGGATCCTTTTTGAATTATTTTATTCTTTTTTTTTTTTTTTTTTTTATGCCTGAAGTTGGAAGACAGTGTAATCGCTGCCCTTGCCTTTGCCGTTTGTTAGAGGCCGGAGGTTGAAGTCCGGAGCCAGAAGAAGAGCTTGGCACACAAGGTGGGGACAGCTGGGATAAAAGGGAGAGAGCCTCCCAGTGCTCGGTCCGCTCTCCATCCAGATTTGGGGTTGAAAGGTCGAGACTTGTTCAAAAAAGCAAAGAAAATGCGCTACCTTGAATTCGCATCCTCAAAGACAAAAGGCCTGGCTCGGCCGCCGGCGGTGCTGGAGCCATCGGGAGGCTGGAATTACTTTTTCAAACCTAGAAAATAAGCCCCTACCCTGAAAGACTGCTTTTCAGGCTGGGATCATACAGCTCTCCTATATAATGCCCAGAGGTCAAGGGTTGAGTGAAATAGAGAGACCAGGTAAATATGTTCGTTTGAAACCTGGGGATTAGATAATTCTATTTATTTTTGCGGCATTGCAGAGCATCTCTCCCATTACGGAGATGGGAACCGGGATGGGACGGGGGCTGCCGGCTCCAGACCCAGCCCTGCAACCCCAGTTCGGGGTCGGGCTCCGCTCCCACACTGCAGACACTGCCCTGGGCTCGGAGCATGGAATAACGGGGTTTTCCTGAGGCTGGGTTATCGGTTGAGGAAATCCCCGGTCTCCAGCTGGACCCCGATGGCCGAGCTCGGACCGTGTCTGAGCCGTGCGTTGAAACCTGTTCCTCACCCCGAGGCTGCCTCCCTATCCCCTTTCTGCCAATCAAATACTTACGTATTTCCAAACCACTGTTTACAAGGAATATTGCTCCTTTTTAAAGCTGCACGGATGCACGTGGCCAGCAAAGACCGTAAAACAGGGGTAGGTAATGCCTGCTGTCAGGCGCTGGGCTGGCCGAACCCTTAGAAATACAGACTCCTTGCTTTGAGTTGGGTTTTTTTTTTAAAAAAAAAAAAGAAAATAAATCCAATATATCCTTCTTTTATCTTGTTTAGGAATAATAAATTTAGGATGTAACAGGGTTAGCGGCCCGGCTAGGCAGCTGTACGGGGCCATGGGTTAGTTAGGCTGGAAGTATTTACGGGGCTGTCGCTCAGCTGATCCCGGGGCCGGGCGGGGGGGGCTCATCACTTGTTGCACATTGTATTAAAACACCTATTTAAAAAAAAACAACGACACCCAAACTAAACAACCTTTTCTGACAGAGCAGTGCCATGCCACAGTAATCCTCCCGCAGATATCTATAAAAAGAGGTGGGGTTTTTTTTTTGGCCTTTTTTCCTCCCTTCCCATCCTGCACCCCCACAGGAGCACCTGGGGCATCATATGTGCACGTGTGGCCGAAAATCGACAGATGGGGAATTTCGCTCGGCATTTACGGAGTGAACTTTGTGGGAAGGTGGAGGGTTGGTACCAGGACGGTATAAAGCCCGTGGCCAAACCCTGGCGGTATCTCTCGGCCAGGCATGCCGGCGTTTTCCCATGCCGTTTCCCAGCTCACCGTGCACCCCCTAAACCTCCCCCTCCCCTCGATTTAGGAATAGGAGCCTCGTAAATCCTTCCAACTCGGATGTTTTATCAGGTGCCCCAGCTTCTCTCTGCGAAACCGCAGCAGGGGCAAACATCTGCGCAGGGGAAATCCTCCGGCTCCCGCTCCGCGGCGGCCGGCCGCTATCGCCGCCGGGAAGGCGGTTGTGGTTTCTTAGCTTTTTAGCCGCGAAATGAGGAAGGATGTTCCTCCTCGTGGTTCGCAATTATGGCGTAGAAAGTAAAAACTGTGTTTGTGCATCCCACCCCAGACTGGCTCTCCGGCAGCCGGGCTGCGATAAGGGGCGATGCGTCGGGAAGCAAAACCCCGGTGGTGAGTGAGTTATGAAAGTGATTGTAAAAGCTCCCTGGGAGATTAAACACGTGGCTCCAGTGTGGAATAGCGTTTAATAAAACACAGTATCTTGCTTTAAAAAAAATATAATAAGAAAATCCCCAAACCCCATCCTCCCTTTGTGCTGGGGTTGCAGCAGCCGGGATCCTGATGCCATAAACCCACCCTCCATCTTTAACCCCAGAAAGTCTTCAGCTTCTGGGGGGGCAGGTGATGTGTCTCTCACGCTCCCCCTGCACCCTGATGTTTGCACCACCAAAGCCTAGAAAGGCCCCAGGATCAGCACCGGCGAAGCCAGGAGCTGGGCTAGTCCCTCCCGGGGATGCTCTGGAAGGGCTGTGGGGAGACTGTGCTCCAGGACGGAGTGATGCCCAATTTCAGATCTGCCATCACTCCAAAGATGGTTCCTGGTCCCGCTTGACAGCAGCTCCTTGGGGATGGCTGAAGCTGGAGCATGCTCCCTGTGCATGCCTGAGGTGTTTGGGGATAATAAGTTGAGAAACAGTGAATCATTGATTTGCTGGCTCGTGCCCGGCTGCGGGCGCTCCCTGCCCAGCCGTGTGCCGATGGCAGCGGGCGGGTGGGTGGGCGAGGGCTCCCGGGCACGTCCGGCTGCAGCGAGGGTGTTTCTGGGCACGCGTCTTTTTGGAAGAGCGTGGCGGGGGTCCTGCTTGGGGCCAGATGTCTTTCCAGAGGTGCTTCTACCCCCAACTCCCCTCTACACCTCCTGGCCACGAAGGCGGCACAAGGTTTGGTTTCCCCCCCTCTGATAGTCCCTGGTGGCAGGGCTGGAGCGGCAGAGCTGCCGGGTGCAGACCAGGGCCACCTCCGCTGTGCTTTCACGAGGGCTTATATTCCTCTTGGTTAGAGACCAGCTTCCCCCTTGAGTTGTACTGGGGTGGATTTAATACGGAGTGAGAAAGAGCAGTGGGATTCCTCTATTACCTGATGCTCCAGGTCTTTTTTTCTTTTCTTTTTTTTTTTTTTAATTTTAGTTTTGTTTTTAGCACGGCAGCAAGAAGGTAGAGGCGAATCCTCGCCAGACAGGGAGGTGCAGGCGGGAAGGGGACGATCTTTGCCGATGGCCGTGGCCGGGACGTGCCGCTCCCCCCCGCCGGGAGCCCCCGTGGCTGGGGCCCTTCTCCCCGCGCCGCTCGGCAGGTTTCGGCATGACTCACCCCAGCCTGGGACGAGGTGGGGTGTTTTTTTCCAGGTCAGGATTTAGGTGGATTGGCAAAGGGCTGTGGGAATGCTTTTAAGGTGTCTTCTTGCGTGGTTTTATTATTTTTTTTTTTTTCCCTTTCACCTTTTTCTTTCCCTGCAAACAAGCCTTTCCCTGCAGTGTCAGGCTCCCCCGCTCTGCCTTCGCCCGGCAGATGAGCGAGGAAGGGCTTGGGCTGCCGGAGATGCACATATAGCACTTCCCCGCATCCCGCCCTGTACCTTGGCTCAGCATCTTTCCTCCCCTTCTCCCCAGCACCCCCCCAAAACTGCTCCCCATCTCCAAAGGGGCCACCAACGCACCCCCACTTCCTCCCTCCTCATGGGGTGCATTAGTGATGGGAATCAACTCACGCTTGCACAGGCATTGCCATACTTTGAATAATAAAGAGAACAGAACGAGAGCGCTGAAGCTGCCACAGATCTTTGTAACACACAGCGAAGTCTTTGAAGACTGGGAGCTCCAAGGCTCGTGGCGAGATAAATAATAAGTAGTAATTAAAGATGCACGCACCGTACCGCTCTGAACGGCGAGAGGTTTCGCAACGCATGGACGCGCCATGGCGCTGGTGGAGGTCCTTGCTGCGGGAGGCTGGGGTGGCCGCGAGGGCCTGCAGCTGAGCAGCCGCTTGCATGCGAGGGGTGCTTTGCATTCCGGTTACTATCATCATTTAATGTGCGTTAATCACCGCGGCTCCCGCTCTGCCAATGCGGGGCCGACAGCCCGGCTACTGCCCACCCAGGGCCCGGCCCGGCCGCGCCTGCTGCTACCCCGGCTGCGGCAGATTAAAGATCTCCTACCACCAGGCTGGGATAAGCGTGAGGTTTTGTGCCACTGGTTCCCATCGTAATTATGTATCTGCATGGGATAGACCCGAGGGCAAACCGTCCTGGCACTCCATCAGCACTTTCCTACGTGCGCTTCTGGGAAGCGGAGGGACAGCCACACGCATGACCTGTTCTTCTGGCCTCTCCTCAATCACATTGCAGCCTCAGGTGCATTTTTAGCTCCTCTGAAATATTTTTGGGGTGTTTTTTCACGTTAGTGCCGTAATCACTTTTTTTTTTCCCCCCCTTCTTTTTTTCCCCTCCTTTGACATGTCCGAACTATTTCATCCCATTCTTAGTATTGACATAAAAATGCAGCTGAGAAAACACTGAAGCTGTTTCAACAACTGCCGTGCTAAGAAGTAAAGTAAACCAGAAAGTGGTTTTTACACCGAGAGCTTCCTCTTTAAACCAGCTGGGGGGGGGGGGGAGAAGTGAGATTACTTGGTAATTAGATTCTCTCCCTCATCCTAATTGCATTACCAATAAATCAGCTCTGAAGATCTGTTTCTTTTTAAGTTTTCTCGAATTTAGCCTTTGTCTGGGAATCTTGGCACAACAGAGCCGCAGTAAGTATGATTAACCTATAGTTAATCACTGGGGTATTTCAGCTCTGCCCGCCATGGTCAACCATCGGCCCCTCGGAAACCGGCCCCTGCCAGAGGGGGGAGAGCTGAGCGGGGGGAGCTGGTCCCTCCTTACCCACATTGTGTAAGTAAAAGTGCAACAGGCTTTACATTAAGGGATAATTTGTCACACACGTGAGTCCGACGGAAAAAAACCTAACTTTTCCGCAGCACGCCTTTTTGTTCTGCACTTTCTCCCCCTCTCTTTCCAGGGTTGCTAAAAGGCCAGGGAGTTTTAGGTTAGCAAACGCCTCTTATAAATACCTCCTATAATTTCAGCGTCCCGGACCCTGAATCCATTTAAGCACCGATTAAACCATATGCACATTGTATATTTTCCTTTTTAGAAGAAGAGAGGATGTTTAGTGAATATATAATGACATTCCAGGTCCACAGGCTGCAGATGGGCATGGGGAGAAACCCACGAGCCAGGAAAAGGGAGGATGAAGAAAAGCCCTCCCGAAACCGTGCTCAGTGTCCCCTTTCCCTTAATTGAGGTCAGGGCAGATCTCTTCCATTAAGAGGTGAGCAATGAGGGCTTATCGGTGACCTTCCACTGAAATCTTGCGCTGTTGACACCTGGCGGTTGCACAAGAGGCGGGTGGTGATGTTGGGAGCAGATGACGGCTCCCAGTTCACCGGCGGTTCGTGTGCCCCGTTCACTTCGATGCGCTGGTTCACACGCACCAGGTTACATCCCTGCGACCCACGGACGGCCAGAAGGTGTATCAGAAAAAGTCATTGCTGATGGTTTGAAAAAATAAAATCTTTGGTGAGCACAATGTAAATTCTGGATCGAAGGAGTTCACCTTCCTCACCACTCAACTCAAGTCCACACTTTGCAAAGCTTTATTGATATCACACATGAGTTTCTTCTGGGCAGGAAGACACGGAACGTTGCATTGACAATGCAATCACTTTCAGCAAGAAGAAGAGGGAGCCATGACCCACAAACACAGCAACCCTTGGATGATTTTAATTGGGAAACTTGGGTAGGAGGGACACTGGATCACACTACCTCCATTAGTGTAGGTCCCATTAGTGGGACTGGAGCTGCTCCGCAATGGGGGAAGAGCCCAAGGGGATGCCAGCACTCGATGGGACCTCACTGATGGGGCCCTGTGCCACAGGGTCAGACCTAGGTGGGCAGAGCCACGTATAGGCCACAGGCTCCACCGACAGACCCAGGCATGGCCAGGGGATGGACCAGGGCCAGGAGCCATCCAGGGAGCGCAGGTAGGACCAGCAAGAGATAGGGACAGAGATGGAGAGGATGGAGGAGACGAGGCTTCATCCTTTAGGATTCAGAAATCTGGCCTGCTAACCCTCTTTTGCTGCTCAGAAAGTATTCAAGACTGCCCTGCTGGGCCAGGGACAGGAATGGCCTTCAGCTGTGGCCATGCTAGCCCCTCCACCGATTACCCACAGGTGGGGACACTCAGCCCACTTCTCCAGCTTTTCCTGATTACAGGGGTCTCCGAGGTAGTTGATAAAGGCACAGGCTAACAGCAGGCTCAGGAGCAAAGGGCTGGAGCTGAGCTTGGGAAGAGAGGTGATAGGTTGTCCTCCTGTGCTGAGAGGCTCATGCGCTTTTGGGTTTGCCTTGATGCTCTCTGGCTGTCCTAGAGGGTTCCCTGCACTGTGGGAGCTGCAAGCGTGTAGGGGTCCCAGTGCTGGCAGTGCCGTGATGCCAGCCTTCACCCGGGGTCTGCTTTGGCCACCGCAGCCTCGTGCTCACACCTCAGCTGGCTTTGTTTCTTTGGCTGGACCTGGGACGGCAGTGCCTGTGGTCTTCGTTTGGGTTTGCCTGGCTCAGAAAAACCTCTCTCTGGGCTCAAAGCCCTCCGGGACTGCGCACGGCTCAGAAATGCCAGCTTACCGCAGGTACCCAGTGTGCTCTGGATGTGGGGGAACAAAGCCGCGTTGACTTAGGAGAAAAGAGCTGGCGGAGGATGGAGGCTTCCATGAGGTCCTTCCTATTGAACCTCACTTGTGTGCCGTGCTGAGCCTTCGGTGGCACCCCATCTTGACTTGCTCATCTATGTGACCACCTTGGGTTGTGCCCGACGGGGAGGACTGGCCGTTCACCAGGGAGCTGCTCTCCGTGGGGCAGGTGAGTGCCTCCTGTGCGCTGCTCTCTGCTGCTGCTCTTTAAAGTCATCCTGTCTTTAAGATCGTAGCTCTTTGCAAACACATGTTATCTCTCAAGGATCTCCCTTGTGCCCGCGGTGTGGCATCTGCAATATATGTCACATCATGCCGCCTTACTTCCACGTTTGCCGGAGGGGAAAGCTTAGCATGGACTACGCATTAGATTTTTGGAAAGCCTCTATATTCCCTGGCACCATGGGCTCCCTGGCACCATGGGCACAGCCCTTCGTCTGTGCAAGAGAAATATATTGGGTGTTACGAGGGTGCAGGATTGTGTAGTGCTTTTTTGAAGACATACCTCTAGAGCTGGAGGCACGATCTGAGCTGGTGTATTAATCGTGAGAAGATGTGTTGCTCCATTATCCTGGCAGAAATAAATTTTTCTTTCCCCGTACCTGACAATTCACGTTTCTGGGAAGGGCTGTATTTTAGTGCTGCAGTGGGCAGAAGACTGAAGGTTTCTGGCAGGTTTATCTTGGGGGTTTGAAGTTTATTGGAGGTCCCTAAGCACTGCTAAATTAAGAAAAATCACCAAACTATATCACTTGGGGACAGTAGTATCATCTCTTATTATTGCTGAAAGGGAGGTAATATTCAAGCTCTCCAACGAGCAGCTTTGTACCACGACTAGCGTTTCCCTCGCTGGTGAGTCAGGGATGAAACCACGATGGGTTAATTCCTCTTTTCCTTGGGGAAGTAGCAGGGGACCCTGCAGAAACGAATGTGGTGACTGGAGACCAGATGATGTCAAACCGCTGGATTTTGCCATTGAAATGTCTTCCCTCTGCAGTTCTGCGAGTGGCGTGATGGGGCTGAGGCTGGAGGCGGGTGGGCAGGAGGATTTGGAGGTGGGCAGGAGCATTTGGAGGTGGGGGCCCCGCACAGCTGGTCTGGCCTGTAACTGGGGTGGATGAAAGGAAGTGCAGCAGATGCTGGTCCTGTACACCAAAGCCAGACCAGCTCCTTTTATTCCCTCCACTCCAGGCAGGAGACCCGGTCCAGGGGACACCTTTTCTTCCTTTTATTCTCATCAGAGCAGCAGTGGGCAGGCTTGTCCAGTGCCACCAGCTGCACGCCTGGGGTCTGCGTGGTGCTGAGCTCAGCCAGGTCTCTCAGGACACAAGGGTCTGTCTCCAACACCGCCAGTCTTCATGGGCCCTCCCCCTTCCTTGGTGGGGTTGTATCGCCTTGTACTTGCAGGCACCACAGCCCTGGCCTATCCCCCCCACCAATCCATCTGAAAACCACAGCAAAGGTCAGCTTTATTCAATTTTTTGGCAAACCCATGCTACAACTGGTTGGACTGGTTTGAAAATGCCTGGTGGCAGCTGTGGCCTCGTGCGAGGTTGCTTCAGGATTGCGTCTCCCAGGCACGGAGCCATTTACTGGGACGGTGTGACTTGCACTGTTAGGTGTCTGTCCCGCTACACACCCGGCCAGGGCAGCCCGGCTTCGTCCGTCACGGTCCTGCCATTGCCCACTGGTGGCCCGAGGTGAGGTTGGTGTTGACAGCTTGGAGGAAACATAAGGGTATCTTGAAATAGTTTTGGCCACCCCTTCCTCTCCCCTTGCATCTCCACCTTTGGCACGGGGTACCTGGCGTTAGCTTTTGAGTAATTCCAGCAGCAAGAATTGCGAGATAAAGACTTATCCATTGAAACATCATTCTTGACCCTGGCGGACCCTGAGCTGCTCTCATCAGTTCTTGTTTGAGCGATTAAGGATTGCGCCATTAGTCTACTGCTTAATGAATATTGAAATACTGTCTGGAAATGAAAAGGCGTATGTTTTCTGCAACACAAACAAATCAGAAATATTTTCCACTGTGGTACGGTCCTCTAAGTGTTGGGTGTCACCCCGCTGGAGCTCCGGCGGTGCCCTCATCTTTGAACTGTATTGAGAAGTGGGGATCTTGTGGCTAGTAATAGCGAGGCCATTATTTTAGGGATACAAATGTTTAATGTACAATAACGAGTCACATAATGAATGTCCAAATGAGTGATGTTTTCTTCAGTTTTACATTCCCGGAGGCGCAGAAAGTATTGGTCACTTTGACACAGAAAGCAGCCAGGCAATTACATTGGCGTGCTCCGAAAAGAGGAGACTTTATTTCATAATGCAAAACTTGAAAAAAGGCCCAGAAACACCCTGTGCTTCCTGGTCACTGCTTTAAATTGAATTTGCCTCTGCTCCATGTTAAAAAGGGATGTGGGGTTTAGGACTGTATTTAACTGTGAGCACCTCTGAGCTAGCGGTGGGTCTTTGGAAGTGAGGAGGGGGAAAGGCCAGCAAGAAGGCATCTGTAAAGGGTTTCTTCTTTCCACGAGAAAGAAAAATCAAAATTAATGAAATGTGGTTTCCCTTCGCAGCACGGGGGATGCTGTGGGGGGTAGAGGCGGGGTACCACCAGCCAGGAGTAAGGCTGGCTTGGGTGGGATGGGGTGCTTGCTCTGGCTTTCCGTGTGCCCGTGGATGCGGTGCTTTGGGTGATGGTCTGACCCCCTGCCGCTGCCTTCCCGAAACTCCCCGTGGCTTTGCTGCAACAGGGTTTTGCCCAGAAGCTTTCAGTACCCTCTTTTTTTTTTTTTTTTTTTAGTCTTATTCATAAATAAGTTAATGAGAGAAGCCTCGCAAGATATTTTGAGAGCTTATGACTTAAGGCTTGATTCTCCCCTTACTGAAATTTCGGGGAAAGCAGTACCCCTGTCACTTACGCCAGGCGGGACCAATTAATTATTTGTCATGCTACAGGAGACAACGAAACCTGGGTAATTTCAGCAAGGGCGGAAAAATCAGTCTCACACATGTGTGTGCGGGGGAGGTCTCAAATGAAATGTTGCCTTAGAAAGCAAAGTTCTAGTGCTCCCAAGAAAAAAAAAAACCCACAGGTTTTATCTATTTTACCAAAGGCTAAAATGAATTCTTATGTATATTTTATAAGAATATTTGTTTTGTTTATAGCCCAGCATTAAGGATACTTTTTTCTTAATAAGCTCATGTCAGAGCTCCCATAACCGTAGCCCGAAGGATATGTTTTGCGAGAATGAAAAATGAACGTATTATTTACCTATCGATACTACGCAAGGTTGATCAATGCAAACCAGCGGTGCTCCCCTCTCCCTCTCCCGCTCCCACCGTTACGGGAGGCGGGCCGCCCTGTCTGGGCAGTGCTGGGACTTTATCTGTAATATGGAGCTTTCAACCGCCGGGCCGACAAAATGCCTCTCTGACAGCCAAGCCATTAATTACCATCATCTGAGCCTAATTCATTCATCCCTTTCCCTCTCATGCAGAGGGACAGGGAGGGCTGAGGGCACTTGGGGAAACGTAGGCATGATTCCATATTCGTTATGCGGCGAGCGCTGCCTGCGACTTTGTTGGTTGCAGTGGCTTTAATTGAATTGGCTTGCCAATAAAGCTGTTGTCATTCAGTAAGTGAATTTGTTGTACTACTCGCACCACAGCTGCTGCATACAACCAGGCGTTTCCTGAAGGCAAGCCAACCTTGTGCTACCCTGGCTGGGGATATTTTTATTTTTTTATTTTTTTTTTTGTTTTGCCTTTCCCCCAAAACTCATCCATAATGTACTGTGTAATATCCTCTAGGTGTTGTTTCCCACCAGGGAGAAATGGGGCGTCCCCTCCTCTTGAAGGGGAACGTCGCAACCCCAGAAAGCAGTGGCTGTGGGCTGGGTGCTGGTAATTCATCGGGGTGGGGGACCGGCCGGCCAGACCATGTGTTTTTTCAATTAAGGGGCCCTGACCTCCGTTACCCTGCGCTGGTCGTGATAGAGCATCATTGTTCCTCGCAGTAAAAATAAATACGGAATATGACAGATAATATATTTTGGTAGTCAGGAGCTTAGAGTCCCATTAAGAAGTCTAGCAATACTGATAAAATAATGCAACATTAGGGGAGGCATTTATTATAGGATATGTAGGCTGTTGCTCCAAAAAAATACTCCAACTTTCTGCAGTTTATAAAGCATTAGGGAAGGAGAGGGGGGCACCGCTTGACTTATGGAGGCTGTAAAGTGATACTCGGACGAAGTAAAATATCCAGAGGTCTGAGAAAGTGTTACTTCTTGTGTTTTTGTGCGTGGGACGAGCACATGGGCGACAGCCCAGAGAGCGGTCCACAAGGCAGCTCGGTGGTGGCCGAGGAGTGGTGCTCCCCGCACAAACACCCCATCCTTCTCGCGGGGGACCTGAGGGACAAACCTACGTCTGAACGCTACCTCTGCCCTCTCTTCTCTGCCGGGTCAGAGCAAAACCCCGTATTTTATCACCCCAAAGAAGGGGGGAGAACAGATCTGGATCCGTTTCAAGACCGAGTTGTGGCCGAGTCCCAACTCTGATCGGGATGAATTAGTTTTTCTTGGTGCTACGCTGAGCTGGGGGAGTTACTTTGAGGAAAGTTTTCTTCAGAGATTTCATTTTTTTTTTTTATAACCTCATAAAACATTGCATTGAAATCTGAGTTCACTCCATCAGTTTTCCCCAGATTTATGCTTATTGTAGATTATTTTTAATACATCCAAAATGTGGGTAGGTAGGGTATTTCAAGCTCTCTGCTCAAATTGGATCGTGCTCAGCTGGATGCAAAACTGAAACTGCAGGACCTGAAGTAATATTTGGGGCGTCGATCTTGCTTGAGGTGAATCATAAATTTGAGGAGATAAGCTGGCAATTAGATGGTTAAACTAGTACATGAATGCCTGTTTCTAGAAATCCAATAAAGAAATAAATTTTGCCCCGTATAGGCTCATGTTGAGTAGTAACTCATGACGAGAAGTCTAAAATTGATTGATAATGGTAAAACTTTCCGTGCCTTCAGCACCAATGGATGTAGCCGGTGATGGGGACCTGTTGCCTTCAGCGCTGGGAGCCTGCTTGTACAAAGCCGTGGAAGTGATTTTGGCAAAGACCGTGGTGCCTATTTCCAGCCTGGGAAGAGTCACCTTTCCTGTTAGCTTGGGAATAAAAGTATATCAAGCATAACACTTGAGGGCCTTAAAGTAGTTGGCTTGTCTCATCTTTGCGGGGGATCAGCTCTAGGAGTAAAACCATGATGGCAAACATCCCACTGATGTCCGTAAGACCACGATTTATTATTTTTTCCTCCTTGCTGTTTCCTGGGATGCTCCCTAGAAATTGAGGTGCTGATCTACAGCTCTAGGACATACCTGTGTGGTCAACCTAGGTCCACCAGCCAAAATGCCTGGTTAGGGAACGTGTCTGGAGGCATGGGGCAGTCAGGGTGTATCAGAGGGTGCATCGGTGAAGCCTGGGATTTCAGGGCAGCACCATGTGAATCCACGACAGCCACTTCTTCTAGCGGTTTTGGGGTGTTGCTGGGTTCCAACAAGTCTGTCTGGCAAACAAGATCTACACCATCAGCAACCCGGAGCGGATCCAAAGGCAGCAGGTGGGTCGGTATCTTTCCATTGAATTCAAGTCCTGAGTTAGTTATGTCAGAAGTGCGTGGATTATGTTAAATAACTGAGGCAGGATCTGTTGTTTGCTGCTGAGGAGACTTGTGATGCCCGGAGGAAAGAGTGGCAGCCCTGGGGCGCTGGGTCTGGGTTTCCTCCTGGCTGGGAGGGCTGGAGGCCCCAGGGCACAGTGAAGCTCCCCAGCTGTTGGTGGGACCTGCAGGTCTCTTCCCACATTGACGAGTTTGTCCCCTTTTCTGCTGCCCCAAAACTCACAAGTTCGGGTGTCCATGGCTCAGCTGTGGGCAAAGAGGATGGGGAAATCTTAATGGCAAATAACCTGTGGTTTGCGTTGCTTAGAGTAACCCAATTTAGCTTGAACGCTCCTCTTAGAGCAGTAACGCTCAGTAAGTGGCTGTGTCAGTCAATTATAGACTTACGGTAGCTGACAACTTATTCTCCTATCATCTCTTCCCACCACTCCCCAAGCCTCTGCCAGAGAGGACAAGCCCAACGAGAGCAAGCACACATGAACCTCAGTAAGTGGTGGCAAGCAGCCAAGATGAAAGTTCAGGGTAACTTCATGCTGTCTTTTCTTTTCCTTGGGTCTACTGTTAGGTACGTGGAAGGCAAGTGCATTATTATTTTCTTTAAAAGACCAAGCTGACAAGAGCTTTTGTGTGCCTGCATCTCCCACGCTATTAGAAATAAATATTCGGTATTGAGCCACGTAGTTCTCAATTAGCAGATAATAAAGCAGGCCCTTCTTTATTTAGAAGGGTTATATTTTTCTTAATTCTTCTGTGCCCTCCACAATCATGGTTTAAGGAAATTGTGCAGGCGTACCGGCCGACTTTTAGAATGAGACTTCTGTACAGAAAACACAAACGCAGCACGATTTTTTGGAGATTGAGATGAATGACTGGGGGAGCCATGACTTGAAGGGAGCAGACTCGAGTGGAAGGGAAGTGACCACTGAAACCAGACCCTAGAAGCGCCGTGAATACAGGTTTGTAGCAGGCCAGTGTTTATTTTTCTTTCTCCTTGGCAGGCGTTGCTTTTGCCTTAAAGCTTAGTAGGGTCGGCAAAAGAAAAAAGTTCATCTGGAAGTACAGCACCTCAGGAAGGGAAGAAGAATGTGGTGAATAAATGGTCAGATCAGAAAACCTGGTTATAACTGAGCAGCTCTCATCAAAATCAGAAATAATTCTGTGCACCTTCAGCTCATGGACAGTACAGGCTTGAAAATTTTATTTCACGTGCCAAGTTTGTGTCAAAGTAACCCATGCAAAAAACCCAAAAAGTCTGGGTGTGTGGGAGCTTTGGAGTCGGGGGGGGAGAAAATGAAATACCATTAAGGCTTAGGAACACCCAATCTATAAAAATCAAGTCGTGTCTCTCCCAGCTTGTGATACTGGGCGCTGATGGGACGTGTATCCCAGTGCCAACTGGTCTTCGTGTCTCTGCTAGCCGCGGGAGGGCTTGTCCTCTACACCCAACCTTCCACTGGCTGTCGAAGGTGTAATTAACTGCGTGGGTGGTAAAATGGCCCAGGGCTCCCCGTTTGCATTTTGTGCAACTGGAACATACCCTTCTTGTTCGGGTAACGTGGCAAATAAAATCCTAGCAGGGCAGCGGCGAGTGTTGACGAGGAGTTTTGAAATAGCATGAGAATGGGTTTTATTGCAGTATATCGCTTGCTGAAACTGCAGGGCTGGTGCAAATAATCTATTAAGAGAAGGCTTTTGCGAAGCTCTATGGCTTTTTAAAGAGGTTTATGGCTTGGCTAGCAATCGTGTGCTGTGTGAAAGTCTGGAGGTATGAGCCTTCACGTTGGCACAGGCGCTGCCTTGGGTTGCAGTGGGTGTGGAGGTACCTGCAGCTGACACGATGGGGCAAGATCCCAACCCTGCCGGGGCCGAGCGCCGGCACAGGGGACACCAGCATGGCCCACGCTCCCCCAGGGCTGTTACGTGACCCTGCCTTGGGTTTCCTTTGCGTCTGCAGTTTCCATCTCCGACGCCCAGGCTTATGCACCAGTGGTGAACTGGATGCTCGCACCCTGCTGTGCACTACATTATGGGACTTCTTTGTGTCTGGAGTACTTATAGCCTTTTTTTTCTTAACTTAAGGCGCTGCTGTAAGCCAGGTTTGGTACACGTGCTGTTTCATGGACGAGGAAGGGGTCCTCACTGTTGCAACCCTGCTTGTGTCGCAAGGGAGAGGTGATGGGCTCCCCGCTGTGCTCCCCAGAGGCCAGGATTAGACCTTCCCTCAGCTCCCCTGCCTGCCCCCGTGGCCCCAGATGCAGCCTGAGCTTTAGTGGGACAAACCTGCTCTCTCTAAAAGAGCAAGCCAAAAGCCAGGTACACGTGGGAGAGGATCAGTCGCGTGTAAGGCTCTGCCCTCCGACAAGTTTGTCCGTGCTCTTTTGCAGCATCTTCATGGGCTTGGTGATTTCAAGCCTTGTTGCGTGCGAAGTTTTACCTGCTTTCCAGGGGTTGCTTGTGCTCTCGCGTCCTTTTTGGAGGAGAGCTCTAGGATAATTCAGACTTTTTTTTTTTTTTTTTGAGAAGTGTGTTGCAGAAACCAGCCCCACTGCTCTTTTCCCTGCCGCCCTCCAGGTTTTTCGCATTGTCAGCGGGGCAGAGAAAAGCCCCTCAAGGCTTCCTACAGGCATGCCCCCTTCCTGCTGGGCAAGCACGGCAGTGCAAGGAGGACCATCTCCCCACAGTCTGGCATGTAGAAACTGCCTTTGTCTGAGAATACTCTCTGCATGGTAGAAGACCTTGTCTGAGGTCTCCTATGGCCTTAAAGGTTGGAGCTTGTACATGGGCCCTGGTGCACAAGGATGCTTCTGCCTATTTAAACGATGCATCAAGTGGTCAGTCCTGATCCCAGCTGCATCTTCCACAGACTGGTGCAGCACAGGAGAATGTGGCAGTGGCTCTTTAACAAGGTGATTTGGTGTCAGTAGTTAGACACCCGTGTCTGGTTTGAGTCTGCAGCGAACTATATGCTTCCTTTTACTTTTGCAATGCGTATTTAAATTCTGATGGGTGCAAAGCCCTTGTGCATGAAGCATCTTTTGGACATACAGAACACCCTGGTCGTTTTTAGTTCCGTGTCCACGTGATTCGTTGATTAGGAGACATCGCTATTGATGCGAACGGCTAATGGAGTTGCACAGCTGAGACCTGGGTTTTGCTAGAGGACATCTTGCATTCACCCCAGCGATAATCTGAGCTGGATGCCCCACAGCTCAGCCTGGGACAACCCCCTTCAGAGCTGGTGTTTGCCCTTCTCCAAGAGGTCTTTCTTGGGTAGACTTGGAGGCCTGATAGGAGTCTTCACGTAGTTGTGCCCTGTGACGGTAGCTCTCCTTTTTCATCTGTATAAAGATTATTCTCTGAGGTCCTGATCTGAAACCCTGCGAAGCTGACGACAATCTTTCTGCTGGCTTTCATGGACTTTGCTCCAGCTCTGCAAGTGCAGAGAGTTCAATGAAATCAGAACCTGCAAAAAAACACGTGGGTGAGACGCAAAAAGGCTGAAATTAGCCTTAGACAAAAACGGGGAAACCCCCCCAAACCCAACAAAATGTAACACAGGTGCCTTTCTGAAACTTTCTCTTCTGTTTATTTCAAAGTATTGTAAAAACGTATTTTCAGTATTACAGGGCTTTTCGTGGAGATGATGCTTGCTTTGAACAATTAATTTTCAGGCGATTGATTCCAATTTGCAATCCTTTGCACGAGCTGGATATTGCCTTTCCTAGTCCAGATCCTCCCTGCAGCTGAACTACTAACACTCAGTTACGTGGGCAGGGCTGGACCTGTGTGCGGTGGAAGGATGGGCATCTGCAGCGATTTTACTCAAGTTGAGAGGTGCTCCCGGTTTACGGGGAAATGACCGAAATCCAGCCTTGGAACGACCTTCACCCACAGCCCTGAGAATATTCTGCAAAACACAGACAGCACCATTCCGCTTACGTTGCTGTGGAGGACACCGCGGCACGCGACGGGAGGGCTGCGCACGAGACCTCGGTTAGGTCTGAAGGTCCCAAATGCGATTTAGCTCGGCGCGTGCTCCCCCGGCTCCCTCCCGTCGCCAGCGGGCTGAACAAGCGAGGACAAACCCTGCCTCCAGCTGCTGCCAGGCTTCTCCGGCTCTCTTCACCAGTTTGCCCAAGTGCTCAGGTGATAAGACTTGTCCTGCCCTGTTTTTGCAAAGGGATTTGGTGATTGCAAAACGTGTCACATTATCGACTGGAAGTTGTTACCATCTGGTGGCTGTTTAGATGGTCTGGTACTAATGAGTAGGTAATCTCAGTCGAGTTTCTAGGGGACAGCTGTCCTCTCTCGCTTTCTTCCTCACGATTATACACATCATCGTTGTACCGGACGCTAATTGGCGTTCTTATTTGCAAAGATGAGTTACGAACGGTCGTGGGAGCGCTTTCCACAAGAAATGGGCTGCGGCGTGCGCATGGGGTAATAGGAGGAAAACTGCCTTTCCAGCAGCTGCGCTGTGTGTTTTATGTATAGAAAGGATTTCTAGCAATGTTATACAAGCCTGAAACACGCTCTAAAGCAGGAATCAAAGGATGTGAGCTACCGTAGGTGAAGTAAGACGAATAAAAACTCACTGCGATCCCCTTGGCTTATTTCCTAACCCTCCCACAAGTCAATAGGTGCCTGCTCCAAAGTGTCTTGTCTTGTAAATACATGCCCAGAAAATGCAACTAAAAAAAAAAAAAAAGTCTAATACATATTCAGAGTTGTGATCAGGTGGAAGCTGTCCAGAGGCAGAAGCATGTAATGGTTGCTGTGTCCATTGTTGTTATGGGCTTGATGGTATTCGAAATGTTATTCAAAATCATGCAAAGTTGAGTTCTGCGCTTGGAGACACGGAGATGGGGAGGTTGGTGCTGCGGGGGATGTTCCCATGGAGGGTGGGGTGGTGGGGGGAGCGTTGGAAATGATGCCGGAGAGTAAACCCTGCTCAAATATAGCCTGAAACACGTCGTGGTCTCCCACCGCACAGAGGAAAGCGTGAGCACAGATCAGTCACCTCTCACTGCTGCTTCAGCGCCCCTTTGCCTGCCCTCTCCCCGTGGTCCCCACCCGTCTGCTCGCGGGGGTCACCGTCACCCTGTGCAAGCCCTGGGTTTGGGTGGAGGGTTTTCTACTCATGTGGCGGTCTCCGAGGGACGTGTTTGCTGAAAACCATGGCACACCTTGAGGATAGAGATGACTAAACCTTATTTATATCAGAGCACGTGCTCTGCTCTGGTGCTCCCCTGCAGACCTCAACCTCTGAGGGTGGAGTTCGGGTCATCTCTTCCTGCCGTACCACGTCTCCAAGCGCAACTGCTGTCTGAGGCCTCCAGTAGCTTGCGTCTGGCTTGGACTTCCTTGCTGGCAAGTCATTCACGATTGCAGGTGGTTATTTACTTGTATGCGGTTCCTCCTATCTCCCTCCTTATCTCATTCTGTCTGTGCCGACTTCAGGCTCCTCCTAATTCGGAGAGGAGCAGCGGTGGCTGCGGCGGTGCCGTGGTGTTAATTTGTCTGAGCGCGCCTTATTTCGAGCTCAGGTCAGCCAGCGCGGTATCTCAGCCTGTTGGAAATTACTCGTGGTAGCTGGCTATCGGTGCGCGCGCTGTGCTTTCTTTACTTAACGGTAAAATACAACATCAAATACAATAATAATGACTGTCTAAAGACTTTTTTTGTGGAAAAAATATGTAATTTCAAAGCACTCTTTTGTTCAGTTGTGGAGCAGGCTGGGGGGGGGGGGGGATTGAGGCTAAAGAGGAAGGTAGGCTTCATCATCATCGCTGAGCCATACGTTTTATTAACACGGTGGCTTGATCCATCAGGTGCTCCGCGCAGGCGCGGCGCGAAGGCGTACGTGTTGGCCACAGATGTGCGCGTGGAGCAGCGGCACTGAATCACCTGTCATCCTGTATGGCTGGGGTGAAAGGGGAAGCTATTTACATAAATTATTGGAGAGCAGTAAATATTATTTCATGATATCACATCAAGATTACCTTAATCAAACTTGATATTAAGAGGCAGAACAATTTGCTCTTAGTCAAAGACACAATTAAAGAAGGTGCTTGAGGGTAAAGGAGAGTGCCTACTTAGGAAGATTTTTATCACACAATGGGTGATGGGTTGGGAAGCTTACAACCAAGATCTTAACTCCGTTGTGGATTTTGCAGCAACAGCCCTCCTAATTTTAGCAGCTGTGGCAGTTTCAGGAAGGATAGCACAAACAAAATGTTGGTTTTTTTTTTTTTTTTTCCAGGAATGGAGTTTTGACTTGAAGGGAGAGGTCTCTTAATCTTTTAAACACTTCTTCCTCATTTCAAGGGTTTCTGGAATTTTTGCAAAGATTCTCTCAGCAAAATTCATCCGGAGTAAAGGCAAAGCCATGAACGCGTCCCGGGTGGACTGGGAGTCTGCCTGGCCGTAGTTACGCTGTGGGGCAAGACTCTGCCTTCTGCTGCCTGGAGTCTCTAGAGGGCTCACAGAGTTTTAACCTCCTCTTCTCACTGCCACTTTTCTCCTGGCCAACAGATCCATGTCTGTTGAATAAAATAATGTTGCTTATTCGCTAGGGACGTGGGTTCCTTTATTATTTAGGTAACTGGGAGTCAATGTTTTGAGTTTCCCAACGTATCCGCAGCATATGAAGTGCTTGCAGTTCATCCTGAAGTCACCGGACGCTTTAAGTGAGTGCTCAGTGTATATTAGCTTGCTGAGAGAACAGATCCCTTTGTTTATTGCCTCTAAAGTTGGTTGTAAGTTGATTACTCTTATACAACTTATATTTTTTTTTTTTAATAGAAAAGTAAAAGCTGATCGACTTGGCCAAAAAAAAAAAAAGTCCTTAGATAAGTCCCTACTCCTTTTCCTTTCTGAGGAAGGCTGAGCTTTCCCTCACTCTTGATGTAAATTTTATTTTATTTTTTTTTTTTTATAAATCAAGAACGAAAGTATCAGTTGGGGGGGAGCTTAAATTGAAAAATCTTTGACAAGTCTGAACTGCGCCTTCTCTTTGTGCGAAGTGCGTCTTCCTCGGTTCCCAACAGCGTCAACAGCGGCTGGAGGAGCTGGGAAAGGTTAAAGATGTGCTCAGCGCATTCCAGGATTAGGACCATTGTTTAAGTAATAACACTCAATCTCACCAGCCCATGTTTACCGCAAAGTCTTTATTTTTTATTTTCCATCCAGTCTTTCTACGTGAAAGATGTAAGAGCTTTATTTTTCTATAGCTCTTTCCCAGCCCTTGCCTTCCTGGTGTTTTCGTAACCCGCTGTGCAGGGTTATGTGGCTCCTCTCCCCGGGGTTTCAGGTGACTGAGAGCAGAATTTGGCCCTGGACATTAGTGAACTACTCAAAAAAAAAAAAAAAAATATCTGTAGCTTAATTACTATAATGTTTGTTTGGTTCATCTGAAAGGGATGCATAGCATCAGTTCTTCAGCAACCACTTGTAGGATGCTCAGGCGCTGTTGGTGTATCTATCCCCTGTTTCAATGTCTGAGTTACACAAGCCTCTGCTGCCACTGGACAAGTGGTCTGTGCCCTCTCCCGGTGATGCTCTATTGACCGTCTCTGACAGCCCCCACCCGATCGCGTTTGTGTAAGCAAGCTCGAAATGCCCAGCCATTGAAAGACCAGCCCCAGCACCACTTTGTAGCCAGGGCTTTCCCCCTCTAACTGCTTTGGGTACCTGCTGATCACTGATCTGCAGTGAGGGCAACACCTTCTTTTAATGGCGCTTTTAAATACAACACATCCAAGTCCAACTTTGCCAAGCTTGATTACTGCAGGATTGCCCTCCGTTTTCTTTCAATAATTATAGGTACTCGCATCGTTTTCCCCATCTTCAAGATGAAGATGCTTGTAGGTAGAGAGTTATTAGATCTTCCTGTAATGATGCTCAAGCTGTAAGGCAGCGTCAATAGGAGCAAGGAGACCGTGGTGAAATTGTGCCTCACGATGTCCCTCCAGCCTTGGCCAGGGAGTCCACCACCACCACCACCTTGGAGGCTGAGAACGCAAGCAAACGCAGAGTGCCCTGTGTGCAGCTGTTAAAACACAGTGCACACGCTGGATCTTGTTTCCCCCAGCCTTCGTTATTTAAACTGCTCTACACTGGGGGGGAGTAATCTCTTCTGCAGCGAAGATAAGGGAGAATCATTCTTGCATTACTCGCTCCTGAGCCCTCCTCTTCGGTGGTGCGATGCCTCGCAGGTCAGGGGTATGTAAGACTTGCCTCTGAGGACAGGTCTGCAGCTTGCAGAGGGGATGGAGCCCGGACCCTTCTTTCGGGGAGGTCCTTCTCTGACAGACCCTGCGCGCTCGCCTCAGTGGTTGTACATCCTTGCTTCGTCTGGCAAGCTAGTTAGGATTGTTCATTGGCGCTTCAATGTTACTCTAACGCTGTTCTTATATTTCTAGAGCGGTCCTTAGTCCTGTAATATTCTGATTTGATGCTGTGTGTCCTGTATTTCTAGTACTTAGCGAGTAAACCTGTCGCAGACATGACATTCTCCATATGCAGCTTCCTCTTTCCTACCGCTGTGGGAGACCTTTGCTATCTCAGCTACTTGAACTCTGCCAAAAACCGTGCAGCTTCTGCAAGTGCCCGTTTCTGCCAGGTAGCTGAAGGGGGAGAGGGGTGACACCCACCTCTTTCCTTACCGAGGCTGAATTTTTTGGGTCCTCCGCAGCATTTGGTTGTACTTGCTTTGCTCAGCCAACTGCCGCCTGTGGCAGGAGGGACGTCGTTTGGGCTCAGCCGATGCTGAAGGAGAAGTCGGTGAGCAAGTGGCCTGATCGCAGGGTTGGAGATGGTTTAATTATTACCTGATAAATCTGAAATAGTCATCCTGCTTAGACCATATTCTTTTTTTATCATGAGGTAGCCTTAACAGTAGCTTTGGTTGTGTCATGGAAGGAAAAAAAGCCGGTCAATTGTCTCCTTTGCATCTTAATGCTTTTGGGCTCAGGATCATCTGAGTAACTATTTTAATGAGAAGACTTCTGGTGAAATGCAGGTAAGATCTAAAGACTTTAATTGCTCCTGTGAGAAGTCAGTCCAAGTTAACTAATAGCACTCGTTGGGGTGCGGAGCCCTTGGGAGCCAGGGAGGGGGACACCTCCTCTGGGGACACCTGGGGAAGCAGGTGGAGAAATGAAAAGCAATGGGCACTGCTGGTGCAGAATTACTTCATATTTCTGCTTCGGGGTCACTGTGGTACATATTTTGTGGAGACCTTGGTCAACGAGGTGAGTGTGGGCATAGCGAGGTCTCAACCTAGGGCAAAGCCAAGCGGTGCAAATCGAGGCACCTTGCCTCTGGCTCAGCTTGCTCGAACAGGGCCTACCTGTGGGTAAGGCATTTGTTCCAGATCTGGGCTTAATTCTTGGTTTTCATCGAGTTTTTGGTCACATCCGGAAGTCTTAACCCGAGGCCCAAACCCAGGGATACAGCTTATTCCACGAGAGGATTGTACAGATAAATTCATTAATGTTTGCGAAATACTTAAGAGCCACTGAAGCATATCAATAAGTTTAGAGTGTTATTACTGCGTGGACTTTGATTAAATCCCTTCGTGTCAGATCTCCTCTTAAACATCTTCATCAAAAGCTTGCAGTTTTTTAGGAGGGCTTTTTGTTTTGTTTGTTCAACATTGCTTTCCATTCAAAGTTTGAAAAATCTGAGCCAGCTCTCTAGCTGCTCGGAAGTGTTCAAAGCTTTTTCCAGGCTTACTTCTTGAGTCAATAATATTGTCGTGAATTGTGAACTTGAGCTGCGGAGAGTTTTGGCAAGTCTTAATTTGGCCTTTGGCGGCTCTGTAGGTCTCTGCTCTGGCAGCCCTGGTGGGCTGAGGCTCAGCCTGCTCCCTACAGGGATGTGGGAGTGATCTGGGGGGGCGTTTCAAGGCAAGAGTAGAGCCAACCCAAGTGAAAATGATTCTGTTGCTTTGGCTATGACTGGGCTGAAACTGAGAAGTGCTTGCTCGACGCTAAGGGCAGATGAACGTTAAGGATTTGATGTAATCCTAGACCTCAGGCATGAAACTCAGCTTGACCTTTCCTGTCGGGTGCTTTTGTGCAATCCTACTGGACATTTAGCAACGAGAAAGGAAGCGGAGGAAGGATATCGGTTCAACCATATGTCAATGCTGGGACGTAAAGTGACAGGGAGAGGAAGGGCTGAGACGTGCGCGGAGTCACCAGTTAAAATAAAAGCCTTTATAGAGGGGAACCGGGGGGCTCGGGGGACCGACGCGCTTGCTGGAGGTCACCGGTTCAAATCCAGTTTATGGAAGTAGTGACCAAAAATTATTGTTGTGTGATGGCTGATCTGCTTCCTATGTCCGATGAGCTTCGCTCTCCCATGGTCCTCCCCCGCCGGATCGCCAGTCATAAAAGCGTTTGCCACAACGATTCCCCGTTGGCAGATCAATGGAGGGGCTGATGACGCTGCTGGGGGGGGTTGAGGGGTGTCTTGTCCCCAAAAGCCAGCTCCATAGGTAAGGTCAGGAGCCTGTGGCAGGCCTGTGGGGTAAACCTTACGTGCTGTGATGAGGAAAAATGGTGACTTGTGTGATTTTAAACAACATAAAAAGCCCTTCTTGCCTTCTTCCTAAAAGAGAAATAGAGATTTTGAGCTCCAAGACTATTCCCCCACCCCCCTTCTGTAACTCTGTTTGCCCTGAAAGACCAGCAACCTGCCACAAAGTTTGTTAAGCATTTAAACAAAATGGTCCTGGTCTTTCTTGATGCTGCCATCACCTCCAGGGGCAAGGCTGTGTCCCAAAGCCTTACGCTCAGGAGATGGGAGCCAGGTGCCTAAAGCGAGATGGCACGCTTCTAAAAGCTCCTGAGCTCCCTTGCTAGGGAAGGTCAGTGCCTAATAGCAGCCTGTTTGGATGATTTTGGCAAAAAACAGGCGTTAGTGAGATTATGTGTCACTGCGGGGTGAGAAGCGGAGATGAACCCATGGGAAGTCGCCTTCTGTGATGGGCGGCGTGTGTGTGCTGCAATGGGTGGCTCTGGTTGAGGGAGCGATATGTCTGCTCAGGACTTGTAATTACACTGCGTAGGAAGCGCCCAGGCCGGAATCGGGTTTTGTACAGGCTTATCGCGGGTAACAGACCAAAACCAGTGCTGAGGTGAAGATGGCATTGCCCCCGGTGAAGTTGGAGGCAGTTCTCACCCCTGTATCTCTCAGAGGGCTGCAGTTTGGTTTCTCGTTGGGCTTTCTCAGCAAAAAACCAAGGCGCAGAGCTAGTGTTAAGTCCGAACACTTTTAACTAATAAATAACGGCTGGCTGGCCCCAGCGCAACACAGCGGGCCTGCGTGCTGCTGCCGGCGTCAGCGCGGAGCCAGGGACTCACTCGGACCACGGCACCCTCCCCAGCCAGAAGATGCCGGGAGAAGGTGGACGTCATGATTTGAACAGATTCTCACTGCAAATTTATTTGTTTGTGGGTTTTTTGTTTTGTGGGTTTTTTTGTTTGTTTTTTTTTTTTTTTTCCTTGCCAGAAATCAGAGCGGCTGGCTCTGGGCTCGCTTACTTCAGACTCGCGCTAACTTTAGAGGCTCCTCTGTAGTTGCCTGGCTCTGGCACTGAGCTCGAGCCATGAGCAAAACGCACCAACAGCGTGACATTAATTCTCTTTCAGCAGCGTAGCAGCATGTCTGAAAATAGATGCCAATTTAAAAATAATATTTCAGGGTTCGCTCAGTGCCAAATCAGACCTTTGGCCATTTATAGTATCTGTCTTTCTGGCAGAGACTGGCTTCTGATGCCTCATATCAAGATCTGGTGTTCAGTCAAGTAGGGCATAAGGAAAAGTATTGTTTAAATGGAGGCAGAAAGATAAAAAAAAAACCAGGCAACCCAAAGCCCCCCCAGACAACACTTTTCCTCCCCATCCTCAAAGACAATACGATCTTGGAGGTGATCTTGCAGATCTTTGCCAGTGAATAGTTACTGCCCGCTTAAAGGGAACTGTTTTTTTGTGGAATAAAGCTACCGCATGTAAAAGCTCCTAAGTTCATAACTGGAAACTTGAAAACCAGAAGCAGCTTGATTTGCAAGAAAACCTTAAGCTTTCAGTTGTTTGTAACAGAACGTTATTATAACTTTATTTCAGTTGGTTGGTCGCTGCCTGCGGTCTGTTGGGAGGCTGGATGCAGCGGGAGATCCTACAGCAGTTTCATTTATTAATTTTTTTTAAACAAGATCCCAAGAGTCGCAGCTCCGCCTGGCATTTCTCTCGCTGTCACCTGTAGGGCTGATCCGTTGATCTCATCTCCCTTGATTAATTTTTAGGCAGGTCTACGGATCTGCAGACAAGAACGGCGCAAGCAGACCCCGGTGTGCTCGGTGTCTCTGATGGGACGCTCCTCCCTTCCACATTCACTTGCCAAGATGTCCTGGAATATCTGATTCCAAAAAAAGTGCTTTCCTTCTCAGAATTTAATTGAATGTGATGTATGATACTTTACATTGTTCTTGTGCTGGACAAAAACAAACCAGAAGTGAGATCTCTAGACAGAAGCATGTGATATGATAATCTGCAATCACTAATTTTTCTTACGTGAGGGGGAGAAGTTGCTACCAGCACCACTTGAGAGAAGAGAAACTGGGGAACGGAGCAGCGAAGTGATGAGTCCAAGATCTTGAGTTACTGCCAAAAACGAGACTGAGTTTTTCTCAGTAACTGGCCCGAGTCTGGGGAACCAACTCTTATAGGAACTAGACGGCGAGATCAGCCTTTCCAGCCTCCGCAAGCGAAAAATGCATTGCCCCAAAATTGAATCAGGGTCCCCGGCGGATGGGGGTGTTCGTGTGTGCACCCCCTAAGCACAGCACCCCTGTTTTGGGGAGCGCCCCCCCCCCCCCCAAGCAGCCGTGGTGCCGTGGGAAGGCTCCAGGCGGCTGCGGGGACGGGAGCAGAAGAGGGCAGGACCCAGCAGTTCCTTCTTCTGACCGCTGCGCCGCAACCCAGACAAGGCAGGCACTCTCCCTTCCCAAATTTTCTCTTTCTAAATTCAGGTTGGAGTCACGTGGGAATTCTATTTTCTTTTCTTTTCTTTTTTTTTTTTTTTTGAAACCGCCAGCAGAAGTATGAAGTACGGTGCAAATGGCAAAGGGTTTTTATAGATCTGCTGGGAGCTGCTTGCTTGCCCAGGAAAGGGAAAGCTGGTTCACGCGGGGTCCTGGTCTGGGTGCAAGGAGCTTGCTCATTGTTAAAAGCAATATTGATCTATAAAGGGGGGACTTGTGGGTGTTGTCTCTCAGGATGGCTTCATTCTCAATCAAGTTCTGCCGAAACGGTGAAGTTCTGGCCTTGCAACAAATGGGGGCTTGTGTGGGTCTCCCTCCAGGAGGTCCCCGCTCAGACATGCCAGCTGTATTTGGGGGATTTTAAGGGGAGACCCTTTTCATCTGATGCTGCTACTGTAATTCGCACAGAGGTGGCTTCAGCCGATAAAGTCAGCTGAGGGATGCTTTGGGTTGCTTGTCGCATCTTCCCTCCTTCCCCTGCAGCCGGTGCCAGCATGTCTTGGGGGGGGGGGAAATGGGAGGGAACGTGGTGGTGGTGGTGGTGGGTTGTTTGTCAGGAGGCATCCTCCTTTTTCCAAGTACCTCTGCTCTGCTTTTTCTGAGCGTTTGAGATTTGGGGCCAGCTCTGGCTGTTGTTTCATGTCTGTAACATCTTCCCTCCAGGTCGGCGAGTGCCGTTCATAGAGCCCCGGGGGCCGCATCCTCAGCTGGCGCGAGGCAGCGTGGCCCTGTGGAGTTGGACTTATGTCTGCCCCCTAAATAACATCCCTAACCTGCAGAGTTTTAAACCATGTGGACAAAACTTCCCAACCTGTCTTAACCCTTCTGGGGGCCGGGTCGCTGAAGTCTCTCGCACGTGTGGGTTGAGTCGTGGCTCGGATGCGCCTGCACGGGGCTGGTCCCCGGGTGGATGGCAGAAACCGGGAGAGCAGCAATTGGCAAGCCCCACAGAAGCCAGCTATTTGAATACGCTATTTAAGTCATTCCCATTTATTTTTTTTTTTCCTGCCTCAAATGATTCATTTAGCCGGTGCATAAATGCCAATTGCTCCCCAAACCGCAGGGGCTGTCCGGTGCAGCTGGGCGATCCCCGGTGTGTCACCCACGCCATGCAGCACCATTAAGCATCACGCGTGGTACCCCAAGTGCCGCGAGAAAGGAGCGGAGCCCCCGGCCGGCCGGCGCTCCCCGTATAATCATAAGCCGTCAAACCCACATTCCTCTGAAAGCAAGAAAAATAGCCCTGCTGCCTTTTTCTCTCTCTTTTTTTTTTTTATTACGCTTTTACACAAATTAATGTAATTTTCTTTTATAACAGTACTTGCTGTTGGGCTCAATTTGGTGCAGCAGGCACTTCATAACAAACCCGGCACTGATGGCATCCCTGCGGAGAGGATGCTGGAAGGGGACGGGGGGCGGGGGGGATGGACCGCGGCGGCAGGGGGACACGCGTGCACCTATTGGCGCCTGCTGCTGGCACCCTCCTGCCCTGCCACACTCCGTCTCCTTGGTATCACGGCGCCGCTCTTGCTGCTTGTCACCGCCTGGATGGCGATTATCTGCACCGGGGTCTCGAGGATGCTCGAGCTTCGCTGGTGATGGGCCTGCAGCCGTTTCAGCCAGAGGATGCTAAAAGTGGTGGGGGACCGAGGGAGCGTTGGCGGTCACCAGCCATACCCTGCTCACCAGAGGGGGGAGGTGAGCCATGCTGCTCCTCCCCGAGCCTTTTTAGCCGCTGTACCCTCGTTGGGACATGACAAGGTTATGTCGGCGTGGTCTTGGGGATCTATCGATTGCCGGGGAAGGTTGGGGATTTGTGGCTCTGCACGAGGCGGGTTAACTCATCCCGTCCCAGCGCAGGATGCCCGGGCACCCCGGCCGATGCTGTTTGCTAAGGAAACTTGGGCATTTCTAAGACACCTCCTTTCCACGCCGCATCCCAAGGCTGTCAAATTGGGTGTAATTACCGTTATGCCAACCCTCGGGTGCTGGCACTGGTGAGCGCTGTAGGGCGGGCGAGGAGACGTGTGCGCTGGGAAGGGACCGGCACCTCCCAGGTCCTTCCTCTTTCTGCGTAAGCCCATGCCAATTTGAGCTGGCCAGAAAGGCCACTTGCTGCGCAGGGACAGTCGTGGTTGTGGTTATCCGGACATCCCCTCAGTGGAAATTTCCATTGAGTGCATGTTTTTGCTCGTGGCCTTGTTTGAGTCCACCAGCTTGCCCTCAGTTGGCGAAGCTGCGCATGAAAAAGATGCTGGAAAGTCTCCTTAGGAAGAGAAGCATGTCGTAGTGGCTCTTTCTGGGCTTGGAAATGTCCTGGGGATTAGAAGCAGATTTTTCAGGAGATGGAGAAATAACTTAGTCCTTGTGGCAAATCATGTTTACATAAATTAAAAAAAAAAAAATTCAACCCCCCATTTTTAATGTAAATCCCAGGACTTCTGGTGCTGGGGCTTCAGGAAAGTATGTGCTGTTTTGAGTCTGGGGGTGCAGGGAAACACTGTGTGTGGTTCTCCATCACCCTTCGTCCTGCTGCTGGTGGGTTTCTGGGATCTTAGAGCTTTTTGGTAGCCAGTGGGACTTGCAGCATTGCCTGCCGGAGAGCCGCCGGGTTCACGCGGGGTTGGGAAGGGGCCACAGATGGTGCCTCCCAGGTGATGCTGAGCCAGGCAGTGGGTGTCACCGCGGCTGACACAGGTCACTGCAGGTGATGCTGCAGCCTGGGAATAAATCACAGGGTGTCGGGGAAGGGGGAGAAGGGCCCACGAAAATCGAGGTGGGGTACGTGATGGAGGGAAGAAGAGCAAATATCCCAGTTGTTTGATTCCCCAGCCTCTTCCTGAACCTTGTTGCGTGACTCCAGCTCCCCTCTTAATGGCCTTGGGGGGGGATGGTTGTGCCTCGGGAGAGAGTAAAAACTGCACCTGGGCTGGATGCTGCAATGGGCAGCGTTCGGCTCTTGCTGCCTGAGCCCTGGCCCTCAAATCCCAGATCTCCCCTTTGGGGATGAGCCGGTGATGGGTCAGCATGAGCCTGACTCCATCTCCTGCTTGCAGCCTCGCTGGAGAGGGGCAGAGAGGCTCTTTTTCTCCTCTTTGATATTTTTTTTTTTTTGGTGTCCATTTTGAGGCTAGAAAAGCAAATTTGGGGATGCTGCTGGACAGCCTACCGTGTTTTGCCTGCATGCTCAGACACCTCATGTTTTTTCCTTGATTTCACTTCTGCATTCAAAATAACCTCACTTCGAAGGCGTATGCATACGCCCAGAGAACTTGGGTTAAACATCACCCCGCTGAAATACTCGGCAAAGGCAGGGGCAGGAGCAGGGTTGGGGGGGGGCTGATGCTGAGCCCGCCTGCCCTGTCCCGGGGAGGAGGATGCGGGGGAAGCCGGGGCAGACTGGTCCATAATTCCACCTATTTCCTGTCCCGAGCAGCACCTTGGTGTCGGGGAGACTGTGGGAAGCGGGGCCGCTCCAGAGGTAGAGGGGTGGGACCTCAGAGTCTGAACCACGCTCTGTGTATTTTTATTTATATACATATTTTAAAAAGCCCTATAAAATCTCACCCTCTGCCCAGGGGCTTTATAGAGATGCCCGAACCCAGCCTGCTTAATGACCTTTGAAATTAACTTTTTTTTTTTTTTTTAATAAAAAAAAACCACAACAAACCCCTGGGCTCATCTGTTTCAAGGAGTTTCACTTCTACCTCCCCGCTCTCGTTTCCCCTTTACCTCCCCGCTGGGTGCTTTTCCCGGCCGCCCTCGCCAGCGCCCTGTTTAGGGCCCGGCCGGGTTAACGAGAGCCCAATTAATAGGCGGGGAGCGGTGCGGAAGGCATCACAAAGCAGCTCACCCTTAACAACTCCGACCCCGGCGAGGTGCAAACCCAACGGACAAAGGGATTTAAAGTATTTAACGGCAAAATATCAGCGCTCGCCATGCGAAATGTTTTACTTTTTACTAGTCCGTGTTCGGGAAAAATAACTTTGATTTCTGTTTTGGGGTATTACGATGTGCCTGGGATGTTTTCACAGTTGCATGTGTTTATCTGCCCAGCTGTTTTAAGCAGAAAAATTAATGTGTTTTTGATAGCTTGGGAATATACTGTTGGCAAAGCTTTGTGAAACTGTGTTGTTACGTAGCAAAATGGAAATCCAAAGCCTTGTGTGCTGTGCTTCCTAGTTGAAATTCACTGGCTGGGTTGTGTTTTTCCCCCCCCCCCCCCCCATTTCTTGTAGAAATTGATTTAGAAACTCCTAGTGTCTTCATTAAAACCGACTCCCCTATTAATTCAATGCAGAGGGTCTTTTTTTAAAGTTTTCTTTGTGAATGAGGAGTAAGATACGTATCACTGGGGGGTGCGTGTGTGTGTGGTAAAACAGGAGTTAATATTTTATTTTTTTTAAAGTGTATTTGCATAAGGAAAGATGAAACAGACATGTCGGGGGGGGGAAGCTTTCTACTTTCTGGTTTTAATCACTGTATTTCTCATTGTAATGTGTGGTTGTAGGACTCGGGAAGAAAAAAAAAAATCCAACAACCTGTTAAATAATGTCTTTCCATATCGGTACTGTATCTGTCCCCTATCCGTACTACAGCACGAGCAGTGTGTTTGGTATATGGGCAGAGAGACGAGCTGTTGAGATCCTTGGGTTGAAACAAAAAGCCTGCCCCAGCAGACCAAAAACGCGCATAAAACCAAAGCCAGCGCCCAAACAAAAACGGAGGGGGAAAAAAAACATGGGAAGGTAAAAACCCCATAGCAGGGAGGAAAAACAAAAGCGATTAGTTAAAGTCCTGCCTTGCCACTGTTTGCCTTGCAAAAAGGGAGGCTGATTTGGGCGGGGGGGGGGGGAATCGGTGGATTAATGTGAACTTTAATACTGAAGCAGTGTGTGTTTACTGCTGGTGACCACAAGACATAAATCTTGTGAGCACAATGTACAATGCGAGGCAGCCCCTAGGTTTTTTTTTTCTTTTTTTTTCTTTTTTTTTTTTTCTTCCCCAGCCTCAATTTGTGTGCAAGTGCGTGTTAAGTGCCGTTGAAAAATAGTGACCTTTAATAAAGGATCGTATCCTGAGACTATTTTCCCAGACACACGGTGACCTTTCAAACCAGACTGGGGCTGAGGGGGTGTGGGGTTTGGACTTTGAACCGGCCAGTTCCCGCTGCGTGCCTCTGTTTGCCAGGCTACTTTTTTATTGTGTGGCCGGGGAGCGGGGGCCATGCAAAGCAGGCTGAGCTGCCAGCCCCAACCTTTGCAAATCAATTTGTCTGCGCCCGAGTGAAAGATGCTGCGGTGGGGACAGACCGCGCCGCTTTGTGCCACCGGCGCTTGTGGCACTCCCGGCGAGCCCCCATCCTCCCCCCGAAAAAACCCCACCATGCGCGTCTACCTTCATTTTTTTTTTTTTTAAATTTTATTTTTAATTATTTTTTAATTATTTTCTCCTCCTGTAACCCCGGAGGGATGGCCATGGGAAAGGGGGTTCCTCTCCCCGGCAGCTGCAGCCATCCGTCCCCCAAGGCCACGGGGACACCTCGGCCGAGGGGGTGACACTGGGAGACCCCTCCGACTTTCCGTGTCACTTGAAGAGGGGAAAAAAAAAAACCTCACCCATCACACATGGGGCATCCTCTACATAAATGCAAACGCTTCCTAAGGGTTAAGGTTATTGATTTCCCGGGGCTGCCCAGGCTCTACATTAATCAGTACCTAAAAATGCCAGGAAAAGACAGAGAAACGCAATTACCTCAGGTCCGCTAAATTTCAGCTTCTCCAGGTGGCCCCTCCCAAAGAAATGGAAATCCCACGCTGTTGGTAAAGCTGGATCGATTCCTGCGTAAGCCATTAATCACTCTTATACTCTGCAAAAGGTGGGGAGCAAAGGACAGGTCCCTCCGTGGGGAGCCCCAGGACCCCCCTGGGATGTCACTGACGCTCTCCCCCCTTCTGCCCTTGTCTCCTCCCTGGAGCTGACCTGGGAAATCGATGGTTGGGCTCCTTCTGCATTTCTCCTGGAGACTCTCGGTCATCAAATTCATTTTGCTCTTGGTTTCTGTGTGTATCTTGAGAGCTTTCGTTATTAGAGCAGTACCCAGGAGCCAGGTGTGCTCACTAAAGTTTTATCCTCTTGCTCTCCTCGTTGTTTTAATCCTCCCGGGATGCTCTTTGGTCATGGTTTGCCGTGTTGCCTTGCACCTATGGAGTCACTGTTTGCCGTGGAGGGCAGGTTGCCGATTGGCATCCTTGCTCAATCCGGAATTTGACATCAAGCTTTGGGGTTTTCCTTTATTTTTTAAATTTTTTACTCAAATTTTGCTTTCACTCTTTTCACTCTTGGTTAACACCCTCTTCAGCTGGTGCTACGGCAAGCGGTCCAGGGCTGTGAGCGCATGGAGAAACTACCGTGGGGCAGGCAAGTGTGAGGGGATGGAGCATGTCGTTCCCCCTGTGGTGTACCTGTCCCTATAGGAGCTCTTACCCTATGGGGGAAATGGGGCAGCTGAATCCCTACCGTGGGGACACGCGATCTGACCCTCATGCAGCCCTGGCAAGGCAGCCACGGGGCTGCGAGCACACGTCCTGGGAAGGGGAGAGGAGCAGGATCTGGATTACTTAAACTCTAAGGAGTTTGTATTTTAGAAAGACCATAAAAATGAGAGAGTGGGGGACAGAATTTACTGTAGATGAGAGGGGAAGTAATTATGGGCCTGATAGAGGCTTCAGCAGTGGCAGGGTCAAGGTGAGGATGGGCTTTGTCAGTGATGTGGAGGTGGTGGCAGGTGGATTTATGGACACAGGAGAAAGGAGAGGGAAAGAAAGCTCGAGTGTCAAGCATGGCTCCAAGGTTTCTGGTCTTGGGAGAAGGTCAGAGTCAAGGAGAGTATCAACAGAGCCAAAAGCATGGGACATATTATATTTATTTTCAGTAATTGTAATTAATACAGATGGTGGGAAAGGCTGTTTTCTTGTAATACCGAAGTGGAGGGAGTTTACAAAGAGCGATAGAGAGCGTAATGGATTGCGGAGAACCACAAAGGGCTTTAGTATGTCACATGAAGAATTATCGAGATGTACAGAATTTGAATATTTCTTCTAGCTCAGGCTTATTATGAAGGTTTTAATAGGTGAGCTGGAGGCCAGTTACCCACCGACGTGCCCTGTGTGTTTGCTGGGCAGGACAATCTCCGCTCGTGGGCTGCCCTTGGCAGGAGGGACCGCAAGCTGTGGCTGATGCACTGCTGGGCCACTCTTGTTCTGCCTTTATTCCTCTCTGTATCGGGAGGCTTCGGGGTGGCACTGGGTTTTTGAACACTTACTCCAAGACCTTATTCATACAGAGAATTCATACTTTATTCATACCGAGTTTATTCATAGCATTCTGTCTTGTTAGCCCTCTGATTCAAGGCATACACAAGGCTATGAAAGGGGGGTTAGCAAGTGGATGTGTGCTCTGAATGCTAATAGCATCTGCTTTATTTTTATGTCCTTTCCGACGAGTATATGGTGGATCAGCGTGCCCAGGTCTCGTGCGGGAGTGGGTCGTGGATGAATGGTAGCTTTGATTCAGACCAGCCTAAGGAAGCAACCAGAAAGGCCGGCTGTGGGAAGACAACATGTTGCTAGAGTTGGGATAAATTTTTTCCCCCCCTTCTGTATGCAAAAGGTTCGCAAAATTGAGGGAAGAAATGTTTTAGTTAAAACTTTACAGGAAAATAATTGAATTTTTGGGTTAAAAGAAAACCTGACAGCAAAGTCTGGAAACTTTTGACTTTTAACACCATCCTTCCTTTCGTTGTCGTTTGTGAGGGACCCCTGTGGTACCCCTGAGTTCTCCTTACCTGAGCCCCTGCGTGCAAAGCAGAAGTCACTCGCGGTGGGACGTGATGAGATGCAGAGGGAGTCCAGCACTGGTTAGAAAGTTCAGTTGTGTAAGGGGAAAATGTGGAGGTTGAGGCAAATAAATGACAGACCCCATAAGACCCGGTAGAAGCCTTCTCCAGTTGAAATGGCCTAGCTCATGGCAGATGGGCTTTTCTGTTTCTCTGTCGATGAAAACCAAGAACTACTAGGGAAAACAAAGCCTTGGTGGTTTGGAAAGCCAAAGATATTGCCTGGCTGCTCGCTGGGGCAGCAGTAAAGACCAAGATGTTTCCTGCAGCCATGTGAGGCAAGATGCGTTGGCCAAAAGGTGCTTTGGTGCTTCGTGGTTGTCCAGCCTCTTCTATGCTGTCTAAAACCGGCAGCGTTGTGTACAAGCCGTGTGTCCAGGCACATCAGCCAAAATCTCAAGTCTCTCCCGTGGAAGCATATGCACAAACGCTTTAATGCTTGTTTAAAACTAAGCCTTCGTGTCTACCTGAGGCTTTATCTAGCCATCGGAGAGCAGCTTCTGTCCCCTCATCGTTAAGGCTTGGCAGTATCCTGGACGGAGGGGAACTGGCTGGGTTGGTGCTATGAGATGGCCTCGTTGTAGCCACTGTAGCTGGAAAGCTGCTGTTCCCATGTTTTCTGCATCTGTCGCCTCGCATGTTCTTAGCCAGGATGATATGGGGGGTAATCTCGCTTCTTTGCAGCTTTAGTAAATAAAGCAATGTTTGTGTAAGTGGAATAACCACAGTTTCCTGGCGGTGGGGATCTGCAGGAGCTGCACGAGCCTCCGACGCAGAGAAGGGTTTCCACGGTTTGGCTGCCGAACCGAGGTGGCGCAAGCCTGTAAGGGAAGGATGGTTTTAATGGGTATGGGGTCTGATTTCTCTGATTAAACTGAATGTATTCATTAACGGAGGGCTGGTGGAAAGAGAGGACAAGCATACTTGATACTGAAAAATAAGCAATTTGTACTTTTTTCGCTTGAGAACTTGCTCAAGGGCGTCTCGTCCCTGTGAATATCTGGATTTATCTTGTGATGCTAACAGCACCACTGAGGTCCCTCGAATACATTGCCTTGCTCGAGAGGGGCCACCTTTTAAAAAGATTTCAGAATAGTCCTTACCAGTGCCATTATTTTGCTTTTGTCTGTTCACCTAGACTTCTCTCTCTTTCTGCATCCCTTGGCCTGTCTTGAACGTGCTTCTTGGCTCACTGGCGTACCAGAAAGCCTCCTCTGTGTGTGCGCATACGCACACAAAAAAGTTCTTGGATATCAGTTTACTGGGTTAAACATGAGCTGCACGCTGAGTGTCTTTCCTGAGCCTGCTTTTCTTTCCCTTCTGATCTAGATCAAGTCATCTGTTGATTGGTGGGGAAGCTGCATTGCCATCTAAATAATTACAGATTATTATTATTTTTTTTTTTTTTTTAAGCCTCAAAATCGTTGGAACTAAACATGTAGGACAACTTTGGGCACTCTTAAGAAGAGGATTTTCTTTTCTTCTGGGAGGATTTGAAGAGTTTGGGTCCGGTGCTGTGCTGGCTCAGAGCCAGGATGAGCTGCCCCCCCCTCCCCCCCCCCCAGGGATAGGAGCTTTCTTCATCCCCATAACGTTAGTCATGGGAGCCGAGGATCGAAACCCTCCGGTTTTCACCCGTTACCACCCGTCTGGAGATGTGATTTGTGCACTGGTCGGAGCATCTCGTGCTTTCTGCTCGGGCGTCCTGGACCTTGGTAGTTGGCTGTCTCACCAGGGCGATGGCCTAAAGTCTGCGGGGTGAGAAACAGCAGCGTTTTCACTCTCAAACTTCCCCCTGTCCACACTTGACCGCCTCTGCAGGTGTGTCCTCCAGATGTGAAACGTTACTCGTGCTGAAAGATACTGGTGAGACGGGGGGGGGACGACGGGGGGGACGGTGGGGCAGAGCGGAGGGCATGAGCCAGACCCCCATGTCCCCTCGTCGGCCTTCCCCCATCCTCCTCTTCCTCACCGTGGCAGCAGATCTGTGCTCTTTGCAAGCAGTGGCCTGTCTCTCAGCCCAGCGAAATCTGTGTTTCCTAAATGTATTAAAATGCGTTTCCCCTCCTCGCCCAAAGCCCAGAGGGAAAGGCGTGCTGGCTGGGCAGAGGTCTGATACCTCCAGCGCCTCTGCTTAAAACTCTGGGTAAATCAATTAAATGCATGAAACTCAGTCTGTTTCTTTCCTTTTTTTTTTCTTAAGAAAAAAAAAAAAAGAAAAGAAAAGTTGCATAAAAGCCCCTTTTCTTCCCAAGTCGGTCCTTGGGGAATACAAGGAGTTAACGCTGGTATTTATAGCAACAAGCCAAGCTAATAACCACTGCGAGGCCGGGAGGGCGGTTGTGAGGTTATCAGCAAACATGAGAATGAAGAAAAAAAAAAAATAAAAAAAATTTGTTTTTTGAAGAATTAAAGGGCTCTTGTACCCCTCCCCTCTTACCCTGAAGTGTGGGACCATTGCGGCTGTGGGTACAGAAATGAAAGGTGTTACAGGAGAGTCATTGTGTTGGGGGGGGGGGGAAGTGTCTGTCTCTCTTTTTTTTTTTTCTTTTTTTTTTTTTTTTCTTCTTCTGTGTTTTAAACTTCCTGGTTGGTCAGGCTGGGGCTGACAAAGGGGAACCGGTCGTGTCCAGACACATTGCAGACTTCTGGCAAAATGGCCCAAGCTCACGAAAATTTACACATTTCCTGGCACCCGGCCAGGGCGGTACTTGCAGGACTTGGCATGGCTTTGCCTTCAGTTAGAAAAATGGCCTTTCTTTTTTCTCCCTTTTTTTTTTTTCTTTCCCCCTCCTTTTTTTTTTTTTTTTTTTCCTCCTTTCCCTCTCCTTTCTTTGGTGGGCCGGGGGATGGAAACCTCCTGTGTGCCGGGCTGGGACTGCAGAAGAGAGTCCAAGTTTGGGCATGGGGGTGGGTTCCTGCAGTGGCGTTTCTTTGACTTAGCAGCGTGCGCTTCTCGCTCTCGTCCTCGTGCGCGACCTGGCTGCTGCCCACCCCCGCGGGAAGGGCCGCCTGATGGCCACGGTGATGCAGACAGAAACCGCTGAGCATCTTCTCCGGGCTGCTGAAAGCGTTCAGACTGGCAGGAGGGCCATGCATGGCTGGTCTCTCAGCCTGTAAATAAGAGTTTTGGGGAAAAAACGGGTCACTTCTTGCGACTTAAGTTCCCTGCCCGGCTGTGGGTTTCTGGCCAGCTCCTTGACTCCGTTTCTCCGTGGGGGGATTGAAACCAGCCTCCCGCCGGTCAGCAAACCCTGTGTCACTTCCTTCCCCCCGCCAGCCTCACTCTTTCCACAGAGCAGACTTTCAAATGAACGTTTTCGGTTCATTAAAGGTAGTTTTGAAAACACTTTTAGTTCTGTTTTTAAGAAAAAAAAAAAAAAAAAAATTAAGAAAAAAAAAAAAAAAAAGTGGGAGCTCATCTGGACCTGGTGGTACAGGCTCAAAATGAGGGATGCAAGAAGTCCTCTCCATTTGGGGTGGATGGGCTAATAAGATTGCCATTTTAGTACTCGTATCCATTTTTGACAGCTCTCCGCTTGTGCGAGGCAGCCTCCCACAGCTGCACCTCTCTGCCTCGCTGTTGCTGGTATCCAGTGCAACCCCCCCCGGGGCGTGTTCTCCCCTCCGTCATCGGGAGCGGTGGATGTGTATCCTCCTGCGCCAGGCTGGGAATGTCACACCAGCCCCTCCCTTGACATACGCGTACTTCGTGGCACGGAGTTTAGGATAACGTGCGCGCATCTGCACTATTGACCAAAAGCGGGGAGGAGGAGAGGGGAAGCTGGAAACGCTTGGACCAGGCTGGTAATTCCGCGCGCTCAGAGCAGGAAGGGGAACCTTGGAGTTTGGTTAAAAATTTCAAAGCACAGAAGTGATCCTGGCCCTTGGATTATACATCCTTTTTTTTTTTTTTCCTTTTCTTTCTGAAGTCGTAAAGCACTGAAGGTTTTGGCCCTGCAGAGGACTTCTCTGCTTTTCCTTATCGCAGACCTCTGAGCGTTTTGGGCAGCGCACGAGCAGATTTGTGGTTTAATCCCCAGTGCTCTCATCTAGGGATCCCAAAGCGTCTTGTGCAACCTGGGCGCAGTAATGTCTCTGCCTGTTGCAGAAACGCAGCCGCAAAGCATTGCCTGCCCGACAGCGTGCAACACGCTGCCCTGCCGGGCCTGGGGCCGTGGGTCTGCTGGAGCGGTAGAGGGTGGGTGCAAAGCCCGCGGTTGGGTGCAAGCTCCCCTGCAGCAGTAGGGTGAAGGAAATGGATTTGGGATTTCAGGTGGAGAGCACGAGAGTCATTGTCTTGGCCGGGAAGCAAAGAGTGGTGCATGCAGTCAAACATCTTACGTGGGTGATACGTAATTACCCAGGAACCCAGCCAGGATGAAGACCACGTCTCTTATGAAATGTGACACGGGATCTTCCATGCACGCACCGTCTTTACCGATCGTGTGGCTGGAGCTCCCAGTTTCCACTTTCTAAGATGGCACCTGGAGCGTAGACCTGTTGTTGGTGCCGAGGGCAGAGTCATGCTTGCTTCCATCTCCTGTGTCCTCAGAAGCCATTCTTCCAAGGAATGGACCACAGGCTTTGACCATTTTAATCTGACCTAAAGGTCAGAATGTGAGTTTTACTGAGGCAGGGTTTTTGTGGTAGTAAGGCTTATTGAATGTATATGTTTGACTTTTATTCATCTACTTTTCATGGCACGGTAGAGACGCACTGTACTGCTGCCAATTTTCTCCGTGTAATCACCTGAGTGATAAACTCTTTCACTAAATCCTAATTTCTTCCAGGCAAGAGTCCTGTTGACATACAAACATAGGTGCAGCAGAAAGCACGGTGACTCTGCAGCTGTATCACAGTTCATTTTACTGCTTATTTCTGTTTATTCAGCAGTGGTCTAACTCTGCAGTGCCTCACTCTTGCTTGTTAACAGCATGGAGGTTTATTCCCATGGGTGGCTGACTCTCGCACTGAGGTGAGCGTTTGGGTGCAGCTGAATGAACTACCTGCACAAATAAGGGTCTAGAAAGTACAGAGGTTTCTTGGGTTTTATCCTCAACTGAAGGGCAGGGGAGCACGAACCTCCTTGCCTTTGGGTGGTGATGCTCTTCAGCTTCCTCCCTGCCTTGCCAGGGAGCAGCGATGAGCGATCCTCGGCGCCAGCCAGGTGCCCCCTCCACTTCCCTAGATATACCTTCGGCCAACAAACAAACAGCCGAGAAGGAAAACCCACAGAGGGAGCTGCTCTCTCAGATTTGGGTGGACAAAGAAGGGGAAGTTGAAACTTAGACCAGATGAGACTCTCATTTTTTTTTTTTTTTAGAGTTCATTTTTTCAGCTCACAAGGCTATTCCCTCTGTGTACGCATGCGCACACACAACCGCGTGTGAAGGTGTGTATGCATGCTTCTCCCTCCTTTTGTCCTGAAGAATATTAGATGTTTGCCCAGCGGTGGCCAGAGCAGTTAGATCGTAGCAGGAGATCCTCGTCAAAGCCCACGCTGTAGAGCAGTCGTGCACCCTGGTGAGACTCCCTGGGTGGTGTGTGGGAGCTCTCTTGCAAGGACCTACTTGTCCATAGGATGGACTCCATGGTTGGCCATAAACCTGCCCTAGCAGAGAGATGGCTGTGGTGCTTGGGCAAGATGTCTCACCTCTTACCTGCTGGCTTCAGATCCAAGTGAGGTCTTGGGCAGTTGATCCACCCGCAGGCTGTTTAAATTCTTGTTGGCATCAGACACATCGGAGTTGCATAGTGTTGTAAGAGGATCTAGGATGAGCTTGCCAAATCTATGATGGCACTAGAGACTTGAGAGGTAACCACGAGGTTATTCTTGGGCTGCCTGTGTCCACCTTAACCTGAAACGTGAAGGGAAAGCTCTGTGTTGAGGGGAAATCATGAGCGGAGAAGAAAAGGTGGCAGAGGTGCACGCATTGGTGAGCCCCAAGGTCCCCATTTCAGGACCGTCCTCCATAGGGATGGTTGTTAGACAAGCAGCTGGTGGGTCTGTACATCAGGGGAACCACCCCGTACTGCGCCCCAAAACTGGGGCCTCCAGGTGTGCAGATGGTAATGACCTAGCTGTGCTCATTGGTTTTTAATTTTGTGTCTTGAGCTTCAAGCTGAGGATCTTCTGCATTTCCGGAAATCAATTGGGTGAAGCACAGGAAAGGCCAGGCATCTTTAGTGCACAGGTTGGAAGTCTCTTGGGGCAGGAGTTGGGGACAGAGGTTTGTGTTGTGGGGGTTGAACTAAAATGCTGGAAGAAATTGCATGAGATTTGAATAGGCCTGTGTGCTGTTTATGATGCCTTCTCCTTGCAAGTCTCTCTGAGCATGCACTAAGTGAGGCTGAGCTTTGAATTTTATGAGGAAGGTGTTTGTCCCACAAGTACAAATGTCTAATTAGACCTGACACAGCAGAGGCATTTCCCTGACGTTTATGCCACCGTCTTTCAATCCTCAGGAGCACGTAGTCTGGTGGGAGGCACCACAAACAATGTCAGAAACAACATAAAATTCTCCATTAGCCACAAGCCCCAGAAAAGAAAAAACAACAAACCAACACCCAACCCTCACACTACTTTTATTAGGCGCACTAAAAGTGAAAGCAGAAGGGTGGGGCTGGGTTTGTCGATCTTCGCTTGTAGAAAGACATAAAATGGCTCATTTAAATTCTTAAGAACTGCATAGGAGGCAGGAGACACAATGAGGATCTTGGAGAAGAAAGGCCATCAGCTGAACAAACTAATCGCATGGTAATCAAAGGGGAGTTATACAGAGCCTACTGGGAAGCACTTTAGAGGAGGCTCCAGCTAGGCATAGCAAGCGCCCTGTCAACTGACATCTTTAATAAATTATAAATTAAAAAAAGCACAAAGGGACATGTAGGAAAAGGGAAAGACACGTCTAAGATGTTCCTAAACAGTACGTGCTCCAAATCTGTGCTGCGGTGGCTGCATGGGGAACTCAGCAGAGTTGTTGCCATTGAGAATAACTCCCAAATCCCACTTGGGTGACGATCTCGGTTATCCCTGGCGTGCGTGAGGGGTATGGTCCCTGCTTGGAGTGACCTCTGCAAGTTTTGCTCCAGAGGTTCAGTTCTCCAAGAAAGCGGATGCGGCGGGAGCGCGTTGGAGGGGATGAGGAACCAACCTGCAGAAACAGGGACCATGCACTAATCCACAGCATCTTCTCTGCTAGCCTGGGCTGATAGCTGTTATGAAAGCATTCTGAACAAAAATGTTAGAAGAAAACTTAAAAATAGAATTTAAAAAAACCCCAACAAACAGACCCAAAGTAATTGTAGGGTGTGTTGTCTTCAAAGCACTGCACAAGCATTAATTAAGCGTCACAACGCTGCTGCATGGTGGGACAGTAACCTTTGTGATGGTCACTTTTACAGATGAACTGATCAGGATTATTTTTTTTTGTTAGCAAAAGTGAAATTAAGCATCATTTCTGATAAACAGGAAACTAAGTTAAAAAGACAGGGGGAACAAAGTCTGCAAAGTCAAAACCAACTAGCGCTAACCCACAAAATAGGGAAACAGGAGGTAACAGTAAGAAAAAAATTAAAATCTTAGAAGCAGAAATGTCCCAAACTGCAGAAATGTGTTTGTCTGATTTTAACCAAAAGGCTAAATTGTTCCGTGGTGCAACTGGCTTTGGTAGAAGTTACACTATGGAGAAATTTGGCCTCAAGGAAGATGTCTTCTCAAGAGAAGTGGTGGTGGGGACAACTTAAGGAGGGCAGGTACGGGCTCAGAAGCATCTAGTGCCTCCCCGGTGGAGACTGATAATAGAAACTCATGTTTGGAGGGCAGGAGTGCCGCCCCTCCCAGGTGCTGAGCTTTGGGTCGGTCAAGCATCAAAGCATCTTGGTGCCGTAACTGTAGTTTTAAATTAGCCGTTGCGCTTGGTCTACTCAAGAAAAGCTTCGGTGGTAAAATCCACCAGTTTGGGAAATTTCATTTTAGAAGAGCCGGCCAGCATTTGACCTGATGCAAACTTGTCTTGCTTCAACTTTGGGCGTTGCTTTTCACATCTCCTACAAATAAATGAAGAAAAGCTCAAAGTCGGTGTGCCTTTTAGAAGCGTGAAAGCAGTCCTACCTGCGAGCGGGGGGGCGAATGTAGAAGGGCAGGGATTTTTTTGTGGTTTAATTTTAAATCCTTTAGAATTGAAATACTGGGAGGATCCTAATGGGAACTACAATATAGGCTTAAATTGTAGATTAATAGCGCAAATTCAAAATGCTTATAATTGCCGTTTTCCCTTGTTGCAGGTTCTGTGTGTGACCTGTTGCCTTTGCTTCTACTTGCTTCTTCAGCTTTCTCAGCAAATGCGGGGGGGGGTTCAAGAGAAACAAGGCCCGCAATGTACTTAAAACAAAAACAACACCAAAAAAACAAACCAAAGCTCTTTTTTTTTTTTTTTTTTTTGTGGGAAACAAAACTTTTTGGCTCTGCTAGCTGTGAGGTGCAGCTAGAAATGGGAACTGTAAGAGTTCAAAAAAAAAAAAAAAAAAACCTAAGAAAAAAAACCCAAACCCAAAACAAAAAACCAACCCCCAAACCAAAACCCCTCCCCCAGAGAGAGGTCTGAAGAAAAGCTTTTTATTCCTGATGTTTGAATCAATCTGTCGGTTTTTATAGGCATGAACCCGATCTCCCTTTCGTGAAATATTCCCCTTCTGGTTGAAGCAAAGCACCTGACGACCATGAAAGCTTTGAGGTATTTTGTCCCTCTTGCCGCTGATGCTCTGGGTGCAATGGTCCTGAAGCACTGAGAAAAAAAGTTTAATTAATGGGGTAAATTAATGGTCTCTGTTTTTTGGTTACTGTTTTTTGATTTTGGCTGGACTCGTTTGCTCAAAGGTGGGAATGATCCAGGCTCTGTCACTGCTTAGCTGGCTTGCAAGTGCAGAATGGCTCCAAGGCTCGACTTCCCTCTTGTCTTAGTTAAACTGAAGTACGAGTTACGCCCCCGTGCCCCTACTTCGTGTGACATCTTTGCTTCTCAGTGCACCTGTGGCCACAGCCAGCAATTGGGCATAAAACCATGGACCAGCAGAGATCGGGCGACTGTGATTTTTGCGATGATGTTCATAGAATCATAGAATCATAGAATCATAGAACCATAGGGTTGGAAGGGACCTCTGGAGATCATCTAGTCCAACCCCCCTGCCACAGCAGGGTCACCTAGAGCAGGTTACACAGGAATGCATCCAGGCGGGTTTTGAATGTCTCCAGAGATGGAGACTCCACCACCTCTCTGGGCAGCCTGTTCCAGTGCTCTGCCACCCTCAGGGTAAAGAAGTTCCTCCTCATGTTTAGGTGGAACTTCTTGTGCTCCAGTTTGTGCCCATTACCTCTTGTCCTGTCCCCGGGCACTACTGAAAAGAGCCTGGTCCCATCCTCCTGACACCCACCCTTTAAGTATTTATAAGTGATGTTCCCATTTCAGGATACAGATACGGGGGATGCTCAAATATTGTAATCACCTGTTTGGGCTAAAATTGCCCCTGTTGTTGTTATTTGTGAATGCCCGGTTAAAGGGATTGCAAGTGGCAGTGCAGAAGCTGTGGCAGGGGCACGATGTATCCGAGATCGAGGATTAATTAAGAAAGCACGATGCTGTGGCGTTGCATCGCGGTTGACTTTGCAGCGTGGGTTTGCCCGAAAAGCCGGGCCGCGTGGTCCCGCCGGGGCGGAGGGCATGGGCAAAACCACTTGGATGATTACTTTTCCTTCGTGTGTGACCGCTCGCCGGTCTTTGAAGACCCCCTGCATTGTTGTTGGCTTTACAATGAGCGCCGCTGCTTTTGGGGAGAGCTTTCAGGAGCAGCAGGAGAGTTTGTTCCCTGCCTTAATTGCATGGATTAGAGTCAGTCCTGGGGTCAGAGTTGCTCCCCGGAGGCTGGACAAGGGGGTTTTTGGCTTAATTTTTGAATGAGGGTGTTGCCCTGCGTGTTGCGTTGGCGAAGGGGCAGCGGGAACGCGGTGCACCGTCTGCATGAAGCAAACGAACCGCGTTGCAAACGTACCCCTGTTCCACATCGTCGTCTGCAGCCAACGGCAGCGAGATCCCGGTGCCTGCAAATTACGGAGTCAAATGCTTGCTTTGCTTGAGTGTGCAGCAGGATTTGCCCAAACTCAGAAAATAATTTGTTGTTTCAAAAAAAGAAAAAAAAATAAATTGCTATAAGTTCAGCGCATCATCAACAAAATCAAAGCACGCGAATTCTCAAACTGAATATTTGAAAACGTGCTTTGACTCAAAAATACAAACTTTTGCGATGCCAGCAATTTAATGTAGATTTCCCCTTCCCCTCCCTCCCATGTTTCTGAGGAGATTTTGGAAAATCTTCCCTTTTCACGTGAAATTTTTTTTTTTTTTAGTAACTTCCTGGAAGTATTCAGATGACACAAAGTCTAAAAATTCTGAGCAAGTCTCTGCTCACACTCGTTCCTCCCTCTTCCCCCACTCCCTTTATTTAATTTTTAAAAATTTTATTATTATTTTGTAAGTAAGTGTCTTTAAGGTTCCTGAGAAGCCAATATGCAAATATGGCTACCACCAAATAACACTGCAGCTGTGCTTTAAAATATGCTGGTTCCCAGAAGCCTTGGTTGTGTTTAATTGTAGCGAGAAGCTCTTTGTCCTGCTAATGCAAGTAACGGCCCGTCTAGGAGAGCACCCCAACATTTCCAGGGTGTTTTGTACGGGGAAGCTGTAGGGTTGCAACCTTCGTGCGTGGCTGAAAGCTTGTTTCAAAATTTAAGTATGGGACAAGGATGGGGCTGAAGACTTGAATTTGTATTTTAAATTATTTCTTCTACGTGAGTTGTTTTTGGTCTACTGAAAGAAAAAAAATTCCATTCTCGCAAATGCATCGGTTCCGTTACCAAGACTGGCAGGAGTGGTACCGTGCCCTCAGCCCCAGCGAGATGTGACCGCTCTGGGCTGCAACATCTCACACGTGGGTGCACGAACCCAACTTGGTACATGCGTGATGAGGATGTAAAAAGTCGGAGATCAGGCTCAAACTGCTTTGAAAGATTAGCCCTGGAAAGCTGAGTCGTGTTCTCGGGTTATTCTGGGGTTGAACGCTGACCCAGGTAATTAATCCTGTTGCTTCTGGTGGACCTTGTTGGGTGAGTGTTTATCCATGTCAGGGAGGCAATAAATTCTGATTACTTTATTTTTTAATTAATTCCTACTGATTTTGTACTGGTGCAGTAACGTCACTGAGTTTAGAGGAGTGACTCCTGATTTCAGTGGGTGTAACCGGGAGAGCAGTGTTGCCGGTTTTGACCAGGCATGTCTGCTCAAATTTTCTGAGCGAGCAACTGGTTGGGGTTCGTGCAAAGTCTTTTGAAACCAACCCGTTGCCCCAGCTCCAAAGCGCTGGCTATCTCCTACGGGTCCCGTGTACTGACACTGCTGTGGCCCACAGCCCTGGGGAGGGGACAGCGGGGTCAGACCCTTCACAGAAAGGCAGATCCAGGGACAGTCCTTTGGCCGTTCACACTATTGATACTCTAGAAAATGCTGCTAACACTACTCCTCTAAAATATCCAGCTGTCTGCTGACTCACAAGCAGGTGCAGTTATGGGTAGATGCTCCACAAAGCGCACAATACGCTGCTTGAAGGTAACTTTGGGTATGTTTGGTAGAAAGTGAGACAGCTCCATTAAAAAACATGGGCTTTTCTGCTGTTTTAAGTCCTCGTTCCTTATCCTTTATTGTCTCATTTCTAGTTTATCTCCCTGGCCTAATTTGTTCTTGCTCCGAATGTCTCCATTCGCTTTAATTAAGCTGTTTCTTGGCAGTGTCTTTAAGAGAAGAGGCTTTGAGGAAGAAGAGCATCTCTGTGCAACGACAGAGAGTGGAGCCAGGGACGTGGGGTTAGAAATAGTTTTGCCAAGAGCTGCCATTAAAAAAAAAAAAAAAAAAAAAAAAAAAAAAGGGACAAACTAGCTTTTCCTGTGGTGGCAGTGTAGGTTTTGTTTCAGTGTTTGCAGAAAAGTGCGTTTTCCTTCCGGATGCGTGTCCTCCTGGAGCGGGTGCTCGCGCATGGTTGTGTGTGGGAAGGTCCTTTGCCTACACCAGCCTCATGGCTCATGCAGGTTTTTCCTCCGTTGCTGCAAAGCTGCTCACTGTGTCGCTGGAGCAAAAACCATGGGCAAGCCCCGTGTAGCAGCAGGGGGCTTGTTGACCTTTGAAGGTCTTTTGTGTTGGAGGGAACCTGGTGGCATCGCTCGTCCTCAGCTGCTGCAGGTGTTGGCTCATCCTGGGTGATGCTGTGGGACACCAAGCTGGGAAACCAGTGCCCAGGGTCAGGTCCCACCTGTGATTGAGAGCGTTTGTTGGAAAGCTCATATTTGAAAGTTTAGGGATGGGTGTCTCTGAACAGCCAAAAGTATCTGCTGAAACCCACCTGTGAGTTAATTATTAGAAATTGTTTTGTCTTCTGTGGCGCTATTAAGCGGCGGCTTGAGCAGCAAGTGTGATAAAACTGGAGAGAGAGGAAAAGGCCCGCCTGGGAAGGGGACAAAGGGAAACTTGGGGTCAGAGGCGCGGTTTTGTCTAAACATCGAGCTCATTTACTGCCTCTGCAGGTACCGAAGGGCACGAGCTCGGAGGTGGCGGAGTCAGTTACCTTGCCAGTCGTAAAGATGCAATTATCACCCCGTGTTTGACCGAAGACTGTAAAAGGAGATGCGACGCTAGTATTTACTGTATTTTTCTCCCCCTCTATTAAAAGGACGGCCAATTTTGAATTATGGTAATAGCCGCACTCCGGGTTTAGGACTTGCCTCCCTGAAATTTTCAGGACCACTAATTTGTGGTTACTCTGGTGCTAGAATGGACTCGGTGGTGGTGGCCTTTAGACTGACAATGCCGTAAAAGTTTAAAGCTGCAACTGCTTCGGAGCCAAAGAAAGAGAGAAGATTGAAACCTAAAGGTTAGCGTGAAATGCACTTTACTGTTATCTATGAGAACAAATGAGTTAAAAAAATTTCAAATACCAGAATACCCTACAGGGAGGAGATATAACTATTAAAGGGCTGTTATAGCTGCAATAAATGTAGGAACAATAAAAATAAATTGATGAAGTAAATGTCAGCGCTGTTCCCCTGAGCTGCCCCCACACCTTTGTCCAAAAGTAGAACATCTCCAATTACAGAGGGTGGAATCAGCCTTCAATGACAATATGACAAGGACAGAACATAGAGCAGTGGCACAGGGAACACAATTATGCACAGCCTTGAAAAATTGTATCATACTACAATGTATGGAAGAAATCAATTAATGATGCAGGGCCTCCACTTCTGTCTAATAATCCTGTAAGTGAAGGATGAAACCCCCCCTCCTCGCCTCGGAAGGGGAGAAGGAAACAGCGATGAAGAAGGATGACCCACGAGTGAAAGCCTGCATAATACCACGGGTCAGCATTTGCACAGTTTACAAAATGCGGATATTCCTCTTCATCCATTATTATTTTTTAAAATTGTAGCTATTAAGACGGTACTTAACTGAAAACCACTTCATTGGTTAAATAGCCCACTGTAAAAAAAAAAAAAAAAAAAAAAGTATTTCTTTGATGAAAAGGCCAAAGACGAGAAAAGCCGACGGCTCAAATCCAAAGCCGGGAGCTGAAAGGGAAATGCAAAATTTTAGGAGTAAACAGAGTAGATGGTAGAAGACGATTTATCTTGTGCAATTTACAACAGGTGCTAAACATTACGAAAACTAGAGCTATTAAGCAATCAAATTAAGCTATAATTAACAGAAGAAAACTGTGCAGGAATTCTAATTAATACATATCTGAGCACATCCGTGATCCCCTCCGACAGCTCGGCTTTCTGAACCCCTGCCACTACCCGAGAATAACCGAGGGGATAACGCTCTGGGGGTAACATCATGGGTGTCACCAGGGATCCTCCGTTACAGCCACAGTCCCGTATGCTGGCTTGGAGGGGGCTGCTTTGATTTGGGAGCCGTTATTCTGAGACACTAGGAAGAAAGACTCCCCTTTTGTTTGAAGATGTGGTTGAGAGAAGCCCTGCGAGAAGCCGGGGCTCATCCTCCTGCCTGTGCTTGTCCTCCCTTCCCCATGAGGTGTCGTTTCTTCCGCACCCTCTATGTGCAAGTAAGACCCGTTTCCCCAAGTCACTGTCAGAGGTGGATGGCTGGCGGTGGTTGCGCCCGGAGGGAGATGCTCTGGTAGATGCACCTGAAGATAGGAGAGGGCCGGTGGCCAAAACTCTCCCGTGAGCTTTTATTCCTGCTTTGCCAAGGACCCGATAGGGTCCTGAACGAGGCACTGGATAAAATGTGTGTGTCATGGGTACTCCAGGTGATTAACAGCTCTGTGAGATGACTGGCACAAGTTTGCTCAGCTTTGGTTGAAAGCGGGGCTCGGCTCCCTCGTCCGTGTGCTTGCCGAACAGAGTTAACGATGCTTCCCTCCCTTACCGTAGCGTTGTAAAGATCAACTGGTTAATGGCTGTATGGCACTCTCAAGTGCTATCATTACAGTGCTATAGTCTCTCTTAGGGAGGATTTGTTATTTTTACGAAATTAATTGTAAATCCAATAGAAAACAATTCAGCCTCTGAAATTCTGGTGAGATAATTATTGTGAAGACGGTATTAGTATAGTGCCTTTCGGATGATTCACTACTTTAATTATGACTTTCTAATTCTATGCAAGTATCATTTTAAAACCCTGTAGCCTTCTCACGGGTTGCGCTTACCCTCTCAGATACGGAGCTGACTCCTTAAACCGCAGTGGTGGGTCGGGTGGATCCCTCTGGCCGGCAGCGGAGCTCCCTGAGAAAACAGCATCTTTCACCGGTGGTCGCGAGATGCCTTATTTCTGCAGATTTCTTATTTTTTATTTGCTTGGGGTTGCGGGTCCTGCCGTTGGTTGTTGTCTGACCGCGTCTTGCAGGACTCGATCATCTTTCGCTGTGCGCGTTGGTGTGGGCACCACCGGATCCCAACCGCCTGCTCCAAGATTGGGTCACCTTCTCCATGCCCGCCCGGTCCCTGGGTACCTACCCTGTTGCAGCAAGGACCGGGACTCCATCAGGAGGAGGAGAGCGGGGTCTTTGTTTCTCATTTTCTAAGGGGATGAAGCGATGAAGAGCTGCTCGGACTTTTGGTTGTCTGTCCGTGAACTGCCACCCTGGCTTGTCCCAAGCACAGCCCGTCGTGGTGTGCTGTGCCTCTTGCTGGCACCTGGGGTGGAACATGGTGCTGTGTTCTTCTCTCTTGGCTCTGGCGGCTGGCTTAGCTCGAGGCTGGCGTTTGCTGGACCTTCCTCTGTGCTCATACTCCCTGAATATCCTCAGCTTCTCCTGGGTTATCCTGGTATGACAAAAGCCTATGGTGGTTTTTTTAGGACAATAAGCAAAGAGGTCCTTTGTGAAGGCAAACCGCAATCCCTGCTGAGGGCAGGGGCAGGTCTGGCTGGAAATCACTGGGAAAAAAGCCCGTGAAGCCTAAGACTGTGCTGCTTCTGCCCTAGCTTTGGAAATGCCGGGTGGATTTTGAGGCAGTTGAGCTATAATTTAACCTAGTCGTCCTGCACCCGCTCCCGCATGGCTCTCCCCTCCCAACTTGGGGACCAAAGCGGGGAGTTTTCCCCCGCTGTTTTCCATACAAATGTCCCTGCTTGGAAAGACGTGCTTTAATTGCACTCTGAATAGTTTCTAGACCCGCTCGCTCTGCCTGCCTCCCCGCTGAGCATGAACAGCCCTCCCCGGTGCTCGGGAGCATCCCTCCCTGGGCATCGCTGGGGGCTCTCCCCGCAGCCAGGCCTGGGGAGGTGGATAACGGGGGATCCGGCCTGGGGCGGTGGGTTTCAGCTGGCCGAACCCCCGGAATTGTGCAGGGGTGGGGAGGCTCCAGCCAAGGCACTGAAATGCCCTCGTGTCCTCACGAATCTTGCTGTCCTCTGGGATGCCCCTCCGCCGGGATGCCCGGCGTGGGCTGGGAATGCGTGTTCGCTTGAAACGCGCTCTGGCTCTGGAAGCATCGCTCCTGCAAGCGATTGCAAGTGTCCTAACCCCGCGTGCGTGGGTCTCCTAAAGCTAAGAGTAGGCACGTCTGCCTGCAGGATCAGGACCTCAGTTATTCATAACAATTAACAATTAATTAATTATTCCCACCAGGCAGAGATGCAAACCTCTGGTTTGTCGCTGGACGCACAATGGCAAGTTAAAGAGCGTGGCACGAGCTTTTAAAGTGAATATCCTTCACTTTCACTGGCTGATGTCTTACGCATCAAAGTTCACTCTTTTAATTTTGTGGCAAACCCCCGCTTTTTCTGCTCTTCTTTCCTTTAGTCAAATTTTTGTTCGGTAAATTGCAAGGGATTTCGGTGCTTGTTGGAGTGAGTGATTAACGGTGCTGGCAAGAGAAGGAAAAGGCAAGGAAGCAGCAGGAGGCAGAGCTGGTTTTGGAGCAGGCTGGTGGGGGGGGGGTGGAGAGACCCCAGCCCGGCCCCGGGCAGGGTGACAGCGGGTCGGGGGGAAAACTCCTCCGCAGTCCCAGAAACCAGTGCCCGGAGGACACGAGCAAAAATCCCATGGCGTGAGGGGGAAAAAGGGCACCCAGCACAGGCAGGGATTCAAGCAATTAATCCTTTACTTAAAGAATAATAAGCGGCAAGATTTTTTTACATACCGAAAGTGGGAACAAGGTAAAAGGGGTTAAAAACTAAAAAGCAAGGACAGCAGACACCAATTAACACAATGCTAATTGACAATTTCCCCGAGCCTCCATGAAACATGCCAGACCTATTTCCCCAATTACTAATTAAATCAAACCGCATGCACAATACTAATTTCCCTAACTTAAGGAGCTCAGTAGACAAATAAAATGTGAAACTAACTTAAATGTGTTGCTGAAGCGAAGGGAAAAATAAGGAACTTAAAAGAAAAGTGGATAAACTTTTGCTCTGGATATATTCTTTAAACTTCTGGCCTGTCCGGGCAGTTAGGCGGGGGATGCGAATGAAGGCAGGTACGTGGTGGGGTCCCGCTCGCTGGATGTGATTAACACCCTGAGAGAGGGTGATTACGTGAGGCTGCTCTGCCTTGCTGCTTAATGAGAAAGCTTTCCTGAAAAACGGGCGAGAAAAGGGATGCTTGTGCATCCTGGGGTGACACGCAGGCGTGGAGCAGAGCAGGTGTTATTTGGAGAAACTCTTTATCTAGGGCTGGGGGGGATGTGGAGGCACCGGCTGCTCCCAGGTTGCAGCGTGACGGGGCTGGGGACAGCCATGCTGCTCCATCTTTTGATGAGTTTTGGGTGACGCTGGAGACGCGCGTGTGGCTGGGGTGTCCTTGCTCTCGCCCAGTTGGGCGGGAGGAGCAGAAGGACGGCTCAAAGTCTTCCAGTTCCTTGTGCTTTATCAAACCGCTGACCCCTCCCCCGGCATGAAATAAGGATGAAATAGTGATGCGATAGGTTAATGCCAATAATTAAAGAGAGTTTAAGACTAAGCAGGAGACTGAACTGCGCGTGTGGGTGGCTGGAATGGTTGTTTGATGTGAAAGTCAATGACTGAATTATTCAGAGAGAATGATTTCCAAATGATAATTTTACATTTCCCATAACTGATTTTGATTTATTACAGCAGCCCCGATAGCCCGGCAGGAGCCAGGAGAGGCGCTCGGCTCTGCCGCTGCTTTCCCGTCTCCTTCGGGCACTTGGGGCTGAAATCCACCCCTGCCTGGGGACCGACCTTCACACACCTGTTGCTGGTGGGGCTTGGAATTTTTCAAAGGAAAACATCAGGGAAAGCATTTGTTTTAAACAAAACGGGCTGTTTCGGTATTGATGCGATGGCTTTCTGCTTGCTTGTGTTTCTGGATGCGGGCAAGCACTTGGGAACCATGTGGATGCTGACTTGGGTACCACGGTGTTGGCGTTTGCATCACTTGGAAATGCACTTGGCTTCATAGGAAAGCGTCTGGTGAAGCTTGTTGCTTGCTCTCCTCATTCTCCCAGTCCTTCAAGCAGGCTTGCAGAATTCATCTGATCACTTTTACCACCACCAAGCCTATCTTTTTTTTTTTTTTTTTCGGCACCTGCTCAGGATGCTGGAGTGTGAATCGGGCTGTAAATCTCCTGTGAGGAGGCAGCTTCCCCGCACGGGCGGCGCTTTCTGTGCCCGAGCGTGCCAGAAGGGGCTGCAGGGACATCCTGGGCCATTCGGGAGCTTCTGCTTTTTTAACCACAAACAAGAAGTAAGGACGGCCCGTGGGGGGAAGCGCGATCTGTAGGTCTGGGCACCATGCACATGGGACATGTGTCCATCGGCAGCGGGGTATTTGAGACCAGGTGCTTCGGTTTTGGGAATGTTTCTGCTGAGAATTAAAGAGGGGAACTACCGAAAATAGTGGAGGTCCAGATTCCTTCCCCTGATACATTAAAAATAACCATTGCTGTTTTGGGAGGTCAGGCTTTTAACCCCTTCCGTACCTGTGTGGCGGGGCTGAGCCCGGCAGGGATGCTCCGGGGAGCGGGTGCTCGTCTGTGCTGCTGCCCCGCAGGGATGCTTCGAGGCGCGAACGTTACCCGTCCCGCATTACAGAGCCTCAGAGTGAACTTTTCTGAACCCAGAGGCAGTTTTGGTTTGGGTTAAGTTTGAAAGATGACAGAAGGAGATAAATATGTTGGTTCTCCCTCCGTTCCCCCAGCTCGTATATCTGGCCTGCCAGAGCCCTGCATCCCCTCCCGCGGTGTCCTGCATCCCCGGGGACTCGCAGCCGAGCAGGATTTACGGCCGTGCCTCCAGCTTGTGTCTTTGGGGTCTTCGCGGTAGTTATTCTTTGTGCCTGGGAGGTAGCGGATGGCAGCAAAAGGGCTGGAGGGGGGCAGAGGGATGGGGGTGGCAAAAACCAGAAGCGGAGGGGGCAAGTTTTAGGGTCGGGGTGGGCTTTGTCCTCCTGTTGGGGCTGTTCCCCTCAGCATCAGCAATGAAATACCTTGTGGGGACAAGCACTGCCGCCGGAGGGAAGGGTCTCTGCTCCCACCCTCCTGCGTCCTCATGGAGACCTCTGGTACGGAGCATCGCTCTCCCAGGATAAACGGGTGTTTAATTTCTTACTGGAGGCACAGCGGCTCCGGCCAGGGAGGCGATGGGAAAGCCTTATCACGGAGAGCATGGACTGATGGGATGCGTAGGATGGTGCTGATGCTGGTCCCGCGTGGTGCAGGTGAAAGCTCCAGGTCGTTTCAGAGGAGGCTTCTGCCTCTCTTCATGTGGTCATTAATTCTGTCTGGGGACAGGGAGATCTTCCCTAATGAAAGCTTCAGTGAGATTGGTTTGTTGTATGGAAAAGCTTCAGTTTCTGTGAATCAGCAATTTCTGATGAAAAATCTTTTGTCTGAAAATTCCCAAGAAGCTCCGACTCTGACCTCGGAGCGGCTGCCTTCCTCCGAGCACATTACTGGGATTTATGGCGCACTCCCATGGTTTATTGTTCTACAGTAAACGGAGCCGCTGGATGAGTTTTGACTATCCTTCTGGGCAGGGAAGCAAATCAGCATCGCGGGGCTATCCAAACTTGCATGATTTAACAGAAGTCCTTGCTGTGGGGTGGGTGAGTTGCCAGATCAGCTCACCGGTTTGAGGTTGCTTGGGATGGGTGTGCATCTTGCCTTATCCGGGGCCATCTCCTCCCTTGCCCGCTCTGGTGAGCGGCCCTGCAGAAATACTTCCAGCGCCGTCAGCTCCTTAATTGGGAAAAGAAGTGGTGGCTGCATCGTGAGTTTTGTAGTGTGTTTTCTGAAGGCTGCTGGTATGGAGAGGATGCTGGCTTGCTTGTTTATGCTGTGGAGCTGTCAAGATTGCCTTAGTGGCAGTAAATAGCCAGGATAAGACAGTCTCTGCTACAAAAAAATTGCAAAGCATGAAAAGCAAAAAAAAGGAATTATTTCCATTTTACAGCTGTAGCCCCGGCACATTGGTACGATAGTATCTGCTCAAGGCTGCAAGAAAAGAAACCCTGGGCTTGGGATTGAAGTGAAATCTGCAGAATAACATCACCATCCTCAAAGCGTGCAATTACATGAGCTACTTCTGAGTTGTGAGCATCTGTATTTGCCTCTTTAAAGGCCACAGCAGCAGGAATGTGATAGCAGAAGGGCTCTAAAAGGCTTGTCCACAAGAGAGGAAAGAAGTATTATAAATGGCATAATATATAAGCAAGGAGAGCATCGCTGATGTACGTTGTCAGGGCTGAGGTACCCGCCGTAGAGAAGACCTTCGCTGCAGAAAGCCACCATTAATTTTCATGGAGATGGTAGTTAGGAGTTTTGGAAAATACGTAAATACAGGAAAACCCTAGGATGGATGGAGACTGTTCGGGCCCATCCTTCCCACGTCTAACATCTGCTTTTACCTGAGATTCCCCAAAACTTCACAAACTGTGTATTTAGCAGCTGTGGCACCAAGGTGCCCAAAGGTGAGGTGACCTCAAGGCGAAGCAGCCCGTTGGGGACGGAGGCAGGACCAGGAGCTCCATGCTCCGGCTTCCCGGAGCGTGGCCCATCCAGAAGGCCAAACTCCCTCCCCGTAATCATAGGGAAAAGTAATCAAATTACTGCCTTTCATGTCACATTAGTGAAAATGGATACTAGTATGATGCGTATTAATATAATATGATGGGAAATTGCTAATACAATTAGACCATCACATTTTATTAGTACGGGGGTGACAACTCGCACAGAAGAAGAGCTCACTCAGGCCGTGGCTGAGGGCGAGCACCAGCCCGGTGCACAGGCGTAGGCACGGTTATTTAACTTTCTAAAAAACCCTGAGGAAGAGCTTGGGGCTTTGAAAAATAGTTGTTTCATCAGTACAGCGCGAAGAGGATGGCACTAAATACCTGTGCAAGACCGAGCAGAGGAGGAGATCTGTTTCTGGAGGCGTAAGGCACGGGGAAATATTTAAAGGAAACATGTTTCCACTCTGTTAGATTTAGTTGGAGCCCAGAAAGGTACGGTGTGTGGTGTTTCCGCCTCTTCTTAATAGTTTCTGTGATAAAACTAGTTGTGATTTGGGTTTAGAGCTGGTTGTCACCCCATGAAAGAAAGTGTCTTTCTGTGCACTGTCGTGGAGATACTGTCCCGTGTGCGTTTTTAATAACACCATTAGCTGAGGCTCTTCATAAATGTGAGCTCTAACACGATGAAATGGGTAAAGAACTGATTATTTCTTATTTGGTGAGGGAAACTGAGGCCAAAGGGAAACCTGGGCAGTGAAGGAGGGCAACAACTTAACCTCAGGCTGGGGAAGTGGTGGGGGAAACCTCAAGCCTAATTCAAACTGCAATATTTTTTTTTGGTGTAGTACTACACCAAGTATTCCAGAAGAACTGTGCTTGTGGTTCTTCCCATTAAAATAAATAAAATATTTATATTTTCTGTTTACTTCAAAGTTTGACAGTGAAAAGAAAACGCTTTCGAAGTACTTCAAGGTGTGAACAGCTTGCGGGCCAAACTGGGAAAATAAGAGCGCTGATATTAAGAGACAAAGACCACATGAATATTTACAGGTCCTTTGTAAAGCGGACGGTGGGCTTCCCCGACCCTTTGCTGTGGGGTGCGGAGGGTGAAGGTGAGGAGGAGGAAGGGGCACGGTGAGGAGTGCGTGAAGGAGCACTACTGTTTTCGTTTTTCCTAGTTCTTCTCCTGCCTACCAGCTTTTCTGTGGAAAATTTCCCCACCCTGTTGAATGCCTCTGGTCCCTTTAGATGCCAGGGGCTGCTGTGGATGTCACCGCTAGCTGTGGTCCAGAAAAGTCCTCCTGCTGCTTGCCGGGCAAAAGACAGGGAAACACTTCAAACACTATCAGATATCCTTGATTTTCCCCGTTATTTTGGAGAGATTGGTGTAGCTCTGAGCGCCAAGGGGCCAATCCTGCCTGGTTTTCAATGCATTGGACTGGAAAGCGAGCCAAGCGCTTTCCCCACTTTTTGCATTCCGAGGTGGCTTTCGTTACATTCCCTGGTTCTTCCCTGGGAAGTTTATAAAGAAGAGATAAAGCCCTTGTCATCCTACTGATGTGGGTAATAATAATGCTGAGCATTTCCCATCTTTGAAGTGCTTTGCAAATATTAAATAGTTAATCTGCCCAAGAATGGAAGAAAGAGTATCATCCTTTGACTTATACACCGGGGAGCAGAGGCAGAGAAATCGTATGGTGTCTCCAGGCCAGGGAGAGAGGCACCACCAGAGGATGGTGGGGTCATGGGTCCATTACATGTGGACCCCACCTGGGGCCACTTGACTACTGCCTGGTGCCCTCAGATTGCGGTACCGTGGCACTTGCACCAGGGGATGACATGCTCTCACCGTGCCTGGGAAAGCAGATAGGTGGTGTTTCCTCCAGCATCTCCTGGAAAGCCCAGGTGGTCCCTCCAAGAAGAGAAAGCCACTTTATAGGACTCTTTTTTGCAGTGAGGAGGAGGTTGGGAGTAATGTAGCGTGTGATACAGATGAGGGCTGGTCATGACTTGGCTTTGCTGTGAGGGGTTTGGGTTCGGTTGGATCCCGGTTGGATCGGGTCTTCTCACAAGGAGTTGGGGGGGGGGCAGCTGCTGGACCTGGGATCGCGGCCTGGGAGAGGAGGGGTGAGAGCAAAGATGATATGGGCTTTGCTTTCCAGAGAAATAGGGAAAAATCACATCCGAACGCTGTTTATAGCAGCTTTCCAGAGATCAGAGACTTTCTGTAAGCAGTGAGTGAAGACCTTTAATGTAGATCTGTTCATTTCACTGACGCGGGTTAGCACATCCCGGCCTTGAGTGACTTTCCTTAAGCTCATGATTTACGGTGTAAGCCACCGTGAGTTTTCCGTGGAAGTGCCATAAAGGTGAGCTGTGTTTTACCTGAGGCTCGGGCACAGGCAGGACATCCCGGCTCCCAGCCGGTCGCAGCGGGGCCGGCAGCTGCCCGCCCTTGGCCGTGTGGAGCGGGAGAAAACAGGGGCTGGAAACTGGGTTTCTCACCACCCAGGGGAACGTCCTCAATGACTCGCTTTCGGCTATTCTGGGATGACTTTTTGCCTCGTTTCTTTGGGCTAGAAACTTCATCCTGGAGCCGAGAAACTTTTCCCAGTGAAAGTCACGTTGAAATGGGTGTATTTAGCAAAGTGTTGGGTTGTTGTTTTTTTTTTTTTTTTTTGTGGCGGTGGTGTTTTAATCAAAAAGAAAAAATAAATAATGACCAGCCTTACGCAAGATATTCTGATTTTGCCCTTCGTCTTAGCAAAAATGCGCTCTTGTGTATAGCAAGCACTGCAGCGGGCCCGATCTGGCAACGAAGCCCCCGTCTCGTTACTTTATTTGGCTTTTCCTTTTCTTCCCCTGTGGGTCCGGTGCCGGGCAACTAAAAATCGCTTTGGCTTGCCCTGCCTTTATCTAACCTCCACAAAGTGGGCCAGGCAGCCCTGTTATTTCCACACAATTCAAGCAGTGTTGTGTTTTTTTTTTTTTTTTTTTTATTGCAGAGGGCAAATCCTAGAATAGAGCATAAATAAATAGATGATTTTAGAGGACTGTAGGTCATTGAGCGAGATGCAGAAAAGGCCCCTTGTTTTGAAAGAGCAGCGTGAGGCTCAGCAACAATGAGGCTTGAAGCCCGATGAAAATCTCGGATGCTTTGGGGCTGTGTGTGTTGGGTGAACTTTATTTACATTTGGCACAAACACGCTCATGGGTGATGCCAGCAACTGCCAGGGTACGTGGACGGAGCTGAATAAAGCTTATCCGCGTTGATATAAGGAAATACTGAATCTGGCTGGAGACTTGTCATTTCCAAACCTTGGTTGGAAGTCAGCCTGGTTTCCACAAGGAAGATAGCATTATTTTTTTTTTTTTTTTAAGAAGTAGACACCCCACCCCCCCCCCGCTAATAAATGCAGGCAGCACCTGTGTTGCTATTTCCACAGCGAGCGAAAACCGCAATAACAATTCCCATATATTCAGTCTCCTTCTAATCTCCCAAGATTTACTCCGGCGTGCCTCTGCTTTAAGACATTTGGTGGTACCAGCAGCCTCCCCCCCCCCCCCCCCCTTCTCAAATTAACTCCTGCAAAACACATCTCCTTGCCTGGAAAGAGGGAGATTTGTCATCCCTGGAAAAGAGCAGCAACAAAAAGCCACCTTAAAACTCCGCAGCAAAACTCTTGACAGTTGCGCATGCAGATATGGAGGGATATATATGTGTGTGTACATGTATGCATGTATATATTTATTTATTTATGTATTTTTAGCTCAGCAAATACGCCCTATCAGGGTAAACGTGCCGGTGCCGCCGAAAGGATGTGCAAAGAGGGAGGAAGGTGGAGGCAGCTCTCGTTTGCTGCGTAAGTTGGAAAACATCGCGTTTGCAAAGCTCCGTCTCGGAAAAGACTTAGCTGGTTGCGTATGATGGAGCTCAGCCTTTCCTCCTCCAATCCACTACTTTGAATACAATAAAGTTGCTTTGAACTTTTTCAATTATTTAACAACTTTCAAGTGGAGAAATATTTGGGTCTTTTAATTTCATTTTTGGCTCCTCTTTTTTTCTCTTTTTTTTTTTTTTTTCCCTTTGCCTCCATTCTGTTTGCTAAACAGTAATTGCAGATCTTTCCTGCCACCTTTAATACTCCCAGCTAATTATCCTGAAATAAATCTCTTTCAAGTCTGCGTGCCAGCAGTTGTGGGATATGAGCGGCTCTTTCAGCTCCCGGCTGCCTGTCACTCAAATGGGCCTCAGCTGCAGCTCCGAATGATGAGTATTAGTCTCCCGCTGGGATGATTCTCCCAATCTCCCCACTTCCAACAGCATCTCCCAGGGCTGCACCATACTCCTACCTGTTAGCCTAATCTGGGATTTTCTTTTGCTAACGCTGTTATTTTGAAAGGAGGAAGAGGATTCCTGGGAGAAAGGCACTCGGTTAACCTTTTCCTAATTGCCATTCAAAGCTGAAAGGAAGGGGGAAAAAAAATAAAAATAAAATAAGATGATGGGTGACACTGCACGGAAGGATGGCTCGGGAAGGGCGGACGTACAGATGGGGTCCCTCGCTGACCTCTCGGGTCCCTTCTTTGGCCAAGGTAGGGTTTTGGGGCCAGGCTCCTGATTTAGGCAGCCTGCCCTCCCCGGCTGCTCCTCTGTGTTATTTCCAGCTTGTGTCCCGCTCGCGCAGAAACAAGGTTGTCGGGTTGTAGGCAGAGCTAAATGCTCCATCATTAATTTATTATGTGCTAGCAGTAATAGCGAGGGCTATTTTTAAATGCCACTTAAGCTCGCGCTCACACATGGGTTTGTAATTTGACTATAGGACATACATAAAATGACATATTGTTACGCACTTAAAGATACAGTTTTAAACGAAAGAACTATTAAACTATTAGTATTTGAAGTGCTTACTTTTTTTTTTTTTTTATGCCGTACGTCCGCCTTTTAGCGACTTAACAATTGGATTGCCTCCAGAGGCGGCCCTGGCGGGAGATGCCGTGCGGATGCATCCTGGCGGGGCGGCGGGGTGGGGTCCGTGGCACCCGTTGCCTCTCGGGTGCTGCTGATGGGGTGCTCGGGAGGCGGCGTGGGCATCCCCCCCCCCCCCCCAGCTCTGGGCTCGCGTCTCCGCCTCGTTCCTGAAGCCAGAGGTTTTGGTTAGCCATTAAATACAGGCTGAGGTTGCTTGGCTGGCCTTGAATCCCGCTTCCTAAAGAGTTGTTTTTCACTCCGGGCTCCCTCTCTGAACCCGCGATGGGCTGCATTGAATTAATTCTCTTAACTGCCAGAGGAATTCCTCGCTGCCGAATTATATTTCCTGTGTCTGTAAATCATTTCACCGCTGCTTTCCCTGACAGTTATGCAAGTGACCTTTTGATTTCGCTGTGTTTGTTTTTTTTCTTTTTTTTTATTTATGACATCGCTAACCACTCTACGGCTGTGCATCGCAGCGAGGTGGGACCGTCACATGGGATGCTTGAGAATATAGAGTATTTTATCAATGTGTGTGTATATATATATTTTAAAAAGTGAAAACAGCATAAAGCTGAATGTTTCAGACTTGGACCTTGGAAACATAATATTTACACTGAGTAAGTCATGTCAGTTTTAAGAGTCTATTTCTGGGCATTTTCACTTCCAGAGGAAGAATTGCTTGAAACCCCTCCCCTTCTTCTAACTGAGCATCCTTTTTTTTATTTTTTTATTTATTTTTTTTTTTTTTTATCATCGCCAGGCCAGTTTTGCAGAGGCCAAGCAGTCACTGGGTTAAGTGGGAGCTGTGGATGCTCAGAGCCTTGGTAATACCGGAGCCAGGGACGGTGTCACCCGACTTGTGTTGTATCCGGGCTGCGAATTCCCCTAAGGAATGGGGAATCGGACACCCCAAGTTCTGCGCTGGGCTTTGGGGGCGGCGCATTGCCGTAGGCACGTTTCTTCTGCAGCAGCAAAAGCAGTTCCCGGGTGGGGGAGACCCTCTGAATGCTCCTGGCAGGGGCAGGGACCCTTTTCCAAACCTCTTGTCTTTTTGCCATGGTTCCGTCCCAACAGGTCTGAGTGTAAAATGCTGCGAGTGCAACAGCTATTCTAGGCTGGGGAACCATGTTGGCATCCCAGTGCTTGATTTGTAAGTCTAATTAGAAGTTAGAAGTGTCAATGGCAGCACTTGCAGGCACAATTACAGCACCTGCAAAAAAAGGGAGCCTGCTTTTCCCATTTGGCTCATCCTCTGGGTGCGAGTCTTCTATAAATACAGCGGTCTGATGAGCAGGGCTGGGATGATGCCTGCCTTGCCACCGGTGAGGTCCCCTCGCAGGTAGGGAGCCGCTAAGAAATGAGCTGTGCCGCCGTCTAGAAAAACCTGCAAACCAGAAGAGATCCCCGCTCCGGCCCTTTTAACAAATCCGAGGCATCGTGGTTGACTTGTGCGAGGTTTTGTGTAAGTAATAAATTGAGGTTTCCTGCAAAGCATCTGGCCGATTCAGCTCTTATCTTGCTCCACAAGAGGTGAAAAAGTCCTCTGTGGTTCTCCTTTGCCGTGCTACAAATATAGATACCTAATTGTAAGGAAATATCGAAATAGAAGTTTGAAAGTATTCTTACGTTTGTTCCCCCATGCTGAATTAACTATGTTTTGGGGCCGTTTGTAATGCCCTTTTCAGTCCCGGTTAGGTAGTAGTGCAGCACAAGCATCTCATTCTTAAATGGAGTTCATGGCACTCCTGCCAGGGACAAGGTTCACCATGTTGGAAAGCAAAGCCCTTGGTAAGAGCTGCAGAAACACCGTGCCTTTACATTGTGCCTCTTACACCTTCTGTGGTTTCATCCCAAAACCAGACTTAATTTTCGGAGCTGCTGAGCCCTCGTAACCCATGCCCGGGGTCATGTAGTTTGACCCAAGCCGTCCGGTCCCCAGCAGAGGGGAATACGATACACGTGCAACACAGACGCTAATGTGTTCCCGAAGATCTCAGGACGTGGTTGAATCTGGTTCAACACCTTTGCCTGTCATGGATGATGTAGCTCAGATAATATCTAATTGTTGGCATCACTTGCATCCTTCTGCTTCTTTTTTTTGTTGTTGTTTTTGGTCTCTGGGTCTTCCTGTTTGGTCTGCATCCCCCGTCTTTGTCTTTAAATTATGTCCAGTCCATTATCCTAGTTTTCCATGCTTTAACTTCCAAAACCAACATGAGAAATAAAATAAAATAAAATTCTGACTCCTTTCGCTGCTTCTGGTGTGCTTGCCCACAGCCTTCCTGAAAGAAACCAATAAATAATGCTCCTCATCCCCCCTAAAAATTAAATTAAACCCAAATTTCTCTGGGGAGGAGGCTAGGTTAATTACAAAGAGCTACCAATGCCATATCTAAAAAGGCTCCCTCATTTTCATTTTTAATATTTAGGATGAAACTTAATATGTCATTTTTTCTTTTTTTTTTTTTTTTTTGGCCAAACGAGTCAGTTTAGAAGTGGAGAGGCTGCCAAATGCAGTTAATATCCTGCCCAAAAACTCCTGTCAATTAACTCCGTGCAGTATTTGCCGGTGAGACTGGGAAGGGGAAGATGGTGCCGCTCCAGCCTGGAGCCAGCCGAAACCTGGGTGTTCGGTGTGGTTAAGGTTTGGTGGGAATTGCTTTCTGCTTGAACGCTGGGGGCTTCGCTCTGTAGCCTCGGCGCGTGCAGAACACGTTCACGTGTCTGGGTACTAAAGTGAGTAGGAGAACTTGGCGAAGCCTCAGAGATTGATGGGAAAGGGTATATTGGATCGCTGAAGAAGAAGAAAGCGTTACATTTATGTTTGAAAGCAGGGTGGGAAACAACCGGTACCTCCCAAAGTCCTTGAGCCGTGTGTTGGCCGTTTGGGAGTGAAACTGCCCCAAGTAGGGATTACGCTGGGAATCTGAATGCGAAGTGGGAATGTAAAGATGATAGCTCACAAAGTCCCGTCTGCAAGGAAAAACGCACCGTTGTTATACCCAGGAGGTGAAATATTTTCAGTTAGTTGAAAAGAACAGCAAATGAGGATGAAATTAAGAGTTTTATGCATGTTTACTAGAAAGTATGGGGATGTCAAGGGAGCCACTGTGTGTAACAGGGTGGTGCTGGATAGTTGACATAAATATTACTGTTATTCAGCAGAAAAGACAGATTGTTACCAAACCAGAGAAATACGCTATTGCTGTTGTATCTCTGATCGGCGCCATCAGTTCTGCCAACTGATATACCGAACCCTGCGTTCCCTTCAGCATCTATCGATCCCTTTAGTATCTATTGATCTCTCTATCTACGCCCAAATTTATCATAGGCATGTAAGTATTGGAGTGCACGTTACAGGTATGTGGGGTTGTGGCTGGCTGCCTCTTTTCAGAGTGGAATAGGGGGAAACGGTTAAATATCCGCAGCGAGCTGGGCTGCCTGGCTTAAGCAGGATACTTTGACTCTCCATGACATCCTGCTCATTTTGGAGAATAATTCTTACTGGAAAATTGCAATGCTAAATCATTAACTTCTAAGGAACTGAAGGGAAAAAGGGAGCTGACTTAAAGGATCCCAGCGTGTTGCCCCTGGCTTGCTCTGTGTTGTTCTGTGCACAATATAAACCACCGTTAAAATACTTCTTGCTGCATTATATAGCTCAAGGTCCAGGCCATTTACAAGCCTGCCCTTCTTCTAGCAGCGATGCCTTCTTTATGCTGCAGACATAACTTTAATGAAGCAGTGAAAGGAAAAAATGCAGGAAGAAGAAAAAAAAAAAGACAGTCTGAAATTAAACTGCTAAATAGGCGGAGAGGAGATGTCTCCATTGCGTGCCTTCTTCAGCTTGAGGAGCTGAGCGGTTACCCATCGCAGGGCTGTCTCTGCTCTAGTGGCACGGGGAGCATTTGCTGGGGAGGAAGGAGCAGGCAGGTGCCCGATTTCTTGTGAACTGGCTGATTTCAGCTCTTGGGTTTGGGGCAGAAGCTGTAGACGCGGCGCAGCGGTGGCCAAATGGTGCCAGCAGAGGTGGCGCATCTGTACAAGGGATGGGTAAGAGGAGATGGATCCATGTGACGGAGGACCCCCATCGGTTGCTATCCAGATGATAGATCAGAAATGGCAAGATGGGTTGGAGTCTCTGCTGCTTTAGAAGTACTTCTTGTCTCCAAATGCCTAACCACCAGGACTCTTTCTTTCTTTCTTTCTTTTTTTTTTTTTTTTTGACAGGCTTCTTGTGTAACGAAAACTCAGTTTTTGGGTATGGGTTGAATAGTCAGTGACTGGAGAAACATCCCTCGGTCCGTCTCAGCCCTTTCGTTTCATTCCCAGTGTTGTCCTCAGATGTTGTTCGGTGTGCACTGGCTTTGGTGGCACTGGCGTGTGAATGCCCAATGCCAGGCTTACGGGTAGATTTTAAAAGACGTTGAGGTGCAGGAGATGCAGAGATGGTCTTTGTAGGATTTAATTGGACCTGGCCCACTTCATTGTGATTAGAAAGAGAAAAGAAAAAATAAAATCAACCAAAACGAAAGAAACCAACCCAGCCCAAAATGCTACATGCCACCTGCCTACTTCCAAAATTTAATACACCTTTGAAATCCTGGTCCTTTGCTCTCCTATTGGAAGGTGAAGGAAAATTAAAGGGGTTACATACCGTGTTGGTAGGAACTGAGACTTGTTTTCTTGCTGGCTTACAAATACATAACACGGCGCAATTATTTTTAATATAATTATTTTTGGTTGTAATATAACGGAGGAAATTCAAAACAGAAAACTCTATAGCAAGGGACAATCTGTCTGTTGAAACGAACAATCTGTTCGAGCGCTCGCGCTCCCCCTGTCCTGCGCTCCCTTAACTCTTTCGGGAAGTGCCTCACCTGCGGCTCTGGTTGCGGAGACGGAGCTGGTCCAGCCTCGCGTGGTCCTCTCTTGCTGCATCAGTGTGGGGGACCTACAGAGGATGGCTGTGTGGATGTGTATCTAGGGGTAGTGGGGAAACAAGAGGGAGAAAGAAGGCAGAAAATGGGTGGTTTATTCTTCTGTAAATACAACAACTTTTTGCATTTTTGTTCTCCTTTCCACCCTTGTTTTGTAGACCTTGGTAGCAGTGAGCTGAGGTGTTCAGGACCCTTCCCAGCAGTGCTAGGAAGGGGGTAGCAAGGCTACCTGTCAGCAGGATCCTCTAGGAGATCCGGGGATGTTAAGGTCCTGGTCATTTTACGCTCCTGTTTGTGAAACAGTGGTGGTGAGAAGTTCTGTCGTGTGGGTGTTGGTGGCCGGT
>CANTUZ010000003.1:12496094-12533594 GCA_947846985.1 Fratercula arctica
TTTTTTTCTTTGGGGTTTCTTTTTTTTTTGGGTTTTTTTTTTTGCCTTCCTGCTGAGAGGTGGCTCTTTTGACATGTTGTTATAGTGATGGAAGGAGCATGGATACACATTCCTCCGCTCCGCGCGCGAGACATATGGGAGCCAGATTGTACCTGTCACAAGTTGCCAACCTGAATTTGTGGGGTATAAGGGGACACATTCCCAAGGGAATTTCCACTTGACGTTCTTGATTGCTTTGGCTAATATTTGCTTTGTGACCTTTCCATTAGCAGATATGGCGTACGGTGTTCGGTGCCGCTCCGGGAACGGGTGCGTCCGGCTCACACCGATGCTGTTGTAGGTTTGCTGATGGAAGTGCATGGGCAGCCCGACACACTGGACCCATTGCAGGGGAAAATTTGACTCTCCAGCTCAGTGTTGGATATTTTGTGTCATCTCAGGAGGTGTCTTCCACCTAAAGTGGCTTTTGGGACCACCCAGACATGGAGCATCTGCAGCCAGTGTAGAGCCGAGATGGTTCAGAGTTCCTGTTGTGCCACCTTGGTCGCAGGACCGTGCTGCTTTGGGGGCCATATACGTGCGCTGGGACACGTATCTGCTAGGACACGCCATTCCAGCCTGGCTTCCTTGGGGGAATGGGACAAACGCTTCCCACCGACCCCTTTTTAAGGGGCTCCCGTTGTGCGAGCACGTGCCTGTTGTGTAGGCCGCTAAATCTGTCTGCTCCTGAAAAGGCTTTCATTTAAAAATTGATTTCGATTTTATTGGAATAATCAGTATTATTTTAGAAAATCAATATATCATCAACCTGAAGCAATTTGCAGGGTTTTTCAATTTACTGAATTTTTTTTTTTTTTTTTTTAAATCTTTGGGTTTTGTTCCCGATTAATAGACGCGTTTTTTAACTGTCAAAATTGCCAAATCTGAAAACAAAAGCCATAGCTGTGACTGCGGAAAGGGAAAGGCGGCTGCTGGGCTGAAGGCTGGGCATTTCACCCCCTGTCTGGATGGCATTTGCCGTTGCCCCGCGGCGAGCCAGAGGGGAGCTGGGCCCTACGGCCACCCCTTACAGATGTTCTCCCGGCCGTGAGTTATCGACCCTGCGTAGCTGATGTCTATGGTGGGGTCTGGGGAGAGACCTGGGCTCATCCCACCTCCGTCCCTGCCCAGCGGTGTGCTGCTGGTAGCTGGTCTCAGAATGCCGCCCCGGTCTGGGCTTGTACCTGTGGCTTTAGCTTGTGGGTAATGAGCTAAAGAAAGCGTTATTTTTTGTGAAGCCAGACTTTTTAGTCTGAATTTTACTTTTTCTAGATGATAGAGCCAGGGGGGGGAAACTTATGTTGCTGTGTGAATTCAGTTGCTCCTGCAACTGGAAAGCCAGGACAGTCTCTCTGGGCTAATGCCGGGTGTGCTGATTGCAAGGACCCCTGTTGATTTCTTGGGCCAAGCTTTGGGGGAAAACCCAAAGAGGTCTGGCCCCAGAAAGGCCACTCAAAGCAGGGGAGCTGCTGAGATTTGAACTACCTGGGGCTGGCGTTACAGGTCACTTCCAGTGATCGCTTCGAGGCACGGTGACGCTGGCGGTGGCAGGGAGCTCTGCGCCGCGCCGGGCTGGACCTCGTCTCCTCCACCGAGCTGCCGGCCTCGCAGCGCTGCTGAGTTGGGGTTAAAAATTAAAGCTTTCCAAATTGCACATCATTCGTCCCGTAGCTACAGCATTCTGGGATGCAGGAGGGACACCCAGGACCTTAATTATCTGTACATGCAGCAGAAAAGGAGGTGTGAAATGAGATGCTGTAGTCCAGGAACCAGTAAGCCAAAAACCGATCCCTAGGAGTGGTTTGTTATGGCAAAATTTTCCTCTTGGACCGATACTGCCAGCTCCACCACGCTTTCTGCATGCAGGTGCTGTTTGTTGTTCCTCAAGTCCTGACTTGCATCAGCGGAGTGGCCGTGAAAAGACCCCCAGCGTGGGACTTGGAGAGACCGGCTTGGGTCTGACCATCTCAAAGCGTTTAAAAACAAAACAAAACAAAACAAAAAAAAAGGAGGTGGGAAGGTGGCGAAAACCCACCTTGGGTTGAAAAGCTCCGCTTGCATGTTTTGGTTTGCGAAGAGGCAGCAGAGGAAGGGAGTAGGTGAATGTGAATGAAGCTTTACCAAACCAGCCCCCGCATGCATATTTCATACTATCGTTTATCAAAGTTTTATGAGCATCTGGTCTTGGCCCCAAAATCTTTTCAATTGAGGGAATTTTTTTTTTTCTTTTTCTTTTTTTTTTTTTAATCTATGTGAGTTTGACTGCAAGCAGAATCTGTTATAATTCATTTTTTCCCCCCTCCCTATCGATTTTGCCCCGGCTGGCTTTGCAGAGGCAGACCCGTGCGGCTCCAGCCCGGCTCCACGTGCAGCACGTAAACCACGTGTGACACGGAGTGGCTGTTCACGTAGTTTATTTCCCAAGGGAGAATTTATTCAGGAGTGTCTCTGTTACTTAAAAACGCTTTCTTGTCCTTTCCAAGCCGGAGCCAAACGGTGCGGGGCTCAGCAGAGCCGAACAGACCAGGGAGGGAAAGGGCAGGGAGAGGTGGGAATGGGCAAAAAGAGCCAGGTTTGTGTTATTTCTCTGGAAAACAGGGCCCGGGAATGAAAGCGAGGACCTCGGGCAGGTTTAAGTTATGCAGTGCTGTGTTTTATTGCCATATGTTGCAGGAAGAAATCCTAGGGTTTGGGTTTTTTGGGTTTTTGGTGGTGTTGTGGTTTTTCTTTTTTTTTTTTTTTTTTTCCCCCCTTCCTACCACTGAGTAATCCCTCAAGACTTCCCTCGGCTCTCCAGCCTCCTCTCATCAACATTCACACGCATACCGCCACATCCATTCACTCACGTCTGAAGGAAAAACAGATATGTTTCACATTTCACAACAAGGGTTTTTTTTTGTTTTTTTTTTTTTTTCCCCCAATCAGCCTTAGAAATATCAGGTACTTGGGCGTCACTTCCCATCTTCCTGTGGTTTAATGGTCCCTCCTGAGCAACCACCGGAGAGCGTGTATGAATGTACGTATGTGAACTTTGTATGAATATTTGGATGAACTTCTGGACACGAGCTCCTGTCAGTTGTTGAAGAAGGGCTTTTCAGTTGTTGGCAGCTGATTTTTTTTCTTTTTCTTTCTTCGACTTGTGAAGGAGTGATAGAATTGTTCAATGAGTTCCGTGCGGTGATAATTTTTGTGCATCCAGAAAAATCCTCACTCCTGGGACGCAATTCACTGCAGAGCTCAACGTTATTTTTGTTGTGGGTAATTTCAAATAGTGTCTGAAAGTTTAAAATAAAAATAAATTTTAAAAAAAGGGGAGTGGGTGGGTTAATTTTCCATTTTTTTTTTTTTTTTTCTTTTTGGTATTTCTTAAATCTCCCTTCAGCTCCCGTGTTATATTCAACCTGCAATTTCAAGATGCCTTTGCAGAACTTCTTTGCGAAGCCCTGAAGTTTTGAAGCTGTCGGGGAGTTTGTAGGGGAGGCTTTTTGGTTCCGCGGAAGGTCTGAGGAAGCCAGGCATCCTGAGACGTTACATGCAGACAGGGCTCGTGCGTGAGCTTATTTGCCAGGTGGGTTTGCTCAATTTAAGGGGACTTTATTCATAAGTCTAGACAGCTTAACATTGAGTGACCATCTTATTACACATTAATGCACTTCAAAGCCATTTGCATTTTTAGCACTTTACTTAGGCTCCCGGGCCTGATGGATTCGGGAAGCGATGGGTACATTATTTAAAAACTGTGAAGAGCAGCAACATTTTACAATGGTGGGTCAATAGTCAGCCTAATATTGGAGCCCTGATGTTTGAGCCTGGACTCGGAGCTATGTTTTGTTTTTTTTTTTTTCCCCTCAGCTTTCTGTGGTTTTACGAAATTTCCAGAAAAGCTTAGATTTTGTTTTATCTCTTATTTTTTCTCTCTTAATGTGTTCAACAACCCGCTTCCTTCTGCACATATAGTTGGAGGTGACCTGGGTGGAGGGGAGGGTGAAGGTCTCAGATGCGCTCCCAGCCTTGTGCCGTAGCCCCTGCCAGCAGCTCCGGGACCACGGGCAGGTCAAGAGGCAGAATTGCTGGTGTTTTTCCAGGAATATCTTCCTGGGCGTCCCGGCCCCATGCTGCTGATGGCTCCCAGCCAAGGGCATTGAGAACCACTGCTAACTCCCTCCTGATTTCAAATAGAGTGCTAAATACTTGGCCTTTCTTAAAATGCTGCCGTAACACCCAGAACTTAAAGTATTTTAGAAATCTTAAGCCTATTTAGAAAGCCTAAGAGCACAGCTAAGTTTCCCAAGGAAGGGGTCTTGAGTCTGGTTACCTCGGAGGGAGGAGGCCCACGTGGTTGGCTGTATCTTCTGTATGTTATTCGACATGTTTAATATGTTATTTACATCTTGCCTTGAAACCTGGCTTCTGCTGCCTTCCGACTTGCACGTGCGCTGAGGAGGTGCGGTGTTTCGGCGTTACGCCTCGGCCCGTGCGTTACGTGGCAACCTCCCTCCTCCGGAAAAGACGATGGATCCCTGAAACCTCGTCACTGACATGCGTGGATGGGGTGGAGCGGGGGGGGGGGTGTGTGTGTAAGAAAAAAAGAGTTTCCAGCTAAAAATATCAGATGTCAAACATTCAGGTTGGCCAAATGGGAGATAAAAAAATATTTTAAATATTTTCCAAGTATAGTTGTTCCTGTATTTAGTCTGGGCTCTACTTTACTGAACAAAAGTGAAAACAAGTATGGTAGATGATAAGCATAAAAAGCTGGATTCAGCTGGAAATATGGAGAGTTTCTGCACTGCAGGAACCGTGCGTGTTTTTGTTTTTTACTGGCTCCGGCCCTTTTATCTGAACATTTATATATTTCTTGTGCCTAGTAACTACAACCAAACTGCTCCGTGGCTCCCTGAGTACAAACAGACTAGAAAATGAGCAGACTAGGAGAAGCAGGCGTTCCAAATCTGTCCCCCAGTCCAAACAATACGTTCTGTGGGACAGGTCTTCTTGCCTCCAGAAACATCATAAAAAAGAAAGAGCTGACAAAATGGACGTTTAGAAGGTATGGTGTTTTCTGCGGAAAAAAATCCGAGAAAAATTGTACAAGGGCTGAAGGTCTAGTTGAACAAAAGCGGGAATGGCCATCTCACAGTAAATGCCCAACTTTAAGCTTTGCTTTCATCCAGATTCAGCACTTTTTGTTCTAGAAGAAATTCCACAAATTTGAATGTAATAATAAGGGGGGGGGGGGGGGGGGGGGGAAGGCATTTTGTGCTGGCAGTTTGATATTCCACCTGACTGACCCCAGGTGCTGCGCGGGTGGGCAGAGAGTTGTGCTGTACGGTGGCACTGGGAGCCTGGAGCGGAGAATACGGCTCTCAGAAGCCAAACCTCGCCGTAGGAAAGGCACTGGAGATGCTGAACCGTTCTGGGTCATTCTGACCATCTGCATATTTCTGGTCAAGTTTGAATGGGCCCAAAAGGAAATTTGCTTATTTCAGTTTCCTGGTGATTATTCCCAGAAAAATTAATACTTTCTTCTGGATAATGTTGGTTTTACAGAAACACTTCTTGGTGCTGGAAAAAATTGGCCTTATTTAAAGTTCCTGAGCAAGTCCCGTGATAATATATGTTTTTTTTTTTAAATGGACCTGTGGAAATCTCTTGCAGAAAAGTGATAAGGATAAGCTATTCCCCTCCCTGTGAGGAAGAGTAAGGCTGTCCTGAGAAAAAATATTCTTCCCTGTTTTATAGCCTGATTGCAACCCAATGAATAGAAAGATGAAAATAAGGCTTTCATTTAGGCTCTTAAAGCCAATTATCCTTGATAATTTCATCTCTGTTAATCTCTGTAGAAATCTTTCATGATCTCCTGGTGGGAGGGCTAGGTGTTGTCTGTAGGTTTTCACGTGACCGCCTTGTACCTGCCCGCAAGGACTGTTGGGCTGGACTTTTCTGCCTGAAGGACCTTAGGGATGTACCGGCAAGAGCTGGAAAGACCTGGCTGGTTTGCTGAGCGTCTTTGAAAGACTTCAGGTCTGAGGTCCAAAGCAAAGCCCCAGACTGCACCCCACGGCCTTTCTGGAGTCAGAAGGGCTGGTGGTGCCTCGTCCATGTTGCAGCAGAGACTCAAGATGGTTTTTGAATTTTGGTTTAGTAAAATTGTAACTGTTCCCAAAGCAATCGCCACCAAATTAAAAAATAGGTCTGTGTGGCACTGGGAAAAAATATTACTTGAGGTTGTTTTGCAAATTTTAGTTTTAAGAATATAATCACTCAAGTCAAAATCATGTGCTGAAGTGGGTAATTCTTTATTGGGTTGTGGCTTGACTCGAATCTCTTCTTTATCCATTCCTGTTGCACAACCTTACTGTAATTCCTAATTTGCTATTCTAGACATTTTGTTTTCGTAGAACGAGCACAGAACAAGCAGCAACCCAAACAAGTTTTTGGTGGTTTTAGTGTCTGTTGTTAGTAAAAAGCCAACGCAGCAGGGAAAGGAAGACTGAGTTGTCTTGTACATCCCCCAAAACAGGTACCTTTTGTTACCGTCCAGTGGCTTGCAACTGTTCAAAAGCTTTGAAAACCATTTGCGAGTCCGCTGGTGTCACTGGGCGTGTTGTCTTAAAATTTTCCGCCATTGCCGTTTGGGTTGGTAAGCATGAAGAGCGTGGGCATGGAGGGCGCCCTGGTAATTGCACGGAGTCACCGTGGCTACGTGCACGTGCCAAATTGCTGCGTGGAGCCATCTGAGCAGCATTAAATGAACTTGCTTGGCTACCGGAACAATATTGGGAATTCCTGCCAGCTCTGCTCAGGCTTAATTTCTCTCTATGGCACCACCCACTATCAGAGAGAGAGAGATGAGATAGTATAAGCTCACAAATTACAGTTAGACTTAAAGAGGCGCTTAAGGGAGCGTACAGACCTGGGAGCCAAAGGTGAAAGCAACTCTTACTATGATTGCTATGAACTTATCAAGTTCAAGGCACCTTTAGGCTAAATGTGAATATCATGCCTTGAATTATGCTGTCCTATAATAAATTTAGTGTTACATGTGGTCTAAAAATGTCCTTTGTTATTCATGAGAATCTCCTGGTTGAGGTCAATGCAAACCTCCCGTGTGCTTCGACATCCAAATTCAGGTCTGTGCTCTCATGTTCGATACTACAATCAAAGAGGTAGTAGGAGGATGATTGTTTCCCATGGCTGAAGAGTAAAGCAAATGCATTAGCTTAATAGTATTAGTTAGAAGATGCAGAGATAAGAGAAATGGGTGGGGAGTGGCAGTTCCCATCTGAGCCCTAATGGGGACTGTGGGAAAACTTCAGTGAGCAAACCCCAAACCAGGTGAAAGTCGTTACAGCTGAAACCCATTACACATCCCAACTTGGGCCAAGTTCACCGAGGTTTTGCAAACCTTTTGATGAATCTGGGCTGAGTTTTAAGCGAGTCTGGCCTGAGTTACCGACTCAGGTGGAAGTGCTCTTGTTTGGGCTGAGTTATGCTGTCCGTTTGAACTCGAAAGTTGATGTGAAATTTAGGATGTGAGAACCTGACAGAGTTCCAGAGAACCGAAGATGATCCCTATAAGCTCCATAAAACCAGGACATCACCTGATCCTTCCTGTATCATTATTTTGTTGAATTTGACGTGTTTCACAGCTGCATTTAGAAGGGCTTAGGCAATTTGCATTTACGCCGCTTTTCAGAAATTCTCATTTACGCAATGTTTCCATCCCATTGTTGGAGGGAGATCTGTGTTAAACACCTGAAGGGTCAACAAAATGAAACTGAGATGAAATACATTTTTCAGGTTATATGATAACTTCCTCTTCTGTGCAAGAAGAGCATTTCTGCTGATTCAAGCCTAGCCGAAAGAGCAGTGGCAATAATATTCCTTTGATGAACAGCGAAGCTTTGACTTGAGCTTTGTGGGACAACCTCTGTCCTACCGCTGGGCATGATGAACGCACGTCCCGCAGCGCTGCTTTCTCCTCTTTGGTGGCACCTACACCAAGGCGCCTCTCCAGATGCATGTGCTTTACGCAGTCCGTCTTTTCCACGCAGCTGCTGGTGCACAAGTAAAGAGCTGGCAAGCAAATGTATATTATCCCTGGAGCTTGCATTGCTTTTTGTTATCTGGGCGTGCGTTCCTACGTGCCTTATGCCTGCTGAGGCTGGCTGCTAAGGAGGTGGTGTTTTGCTCTGCCGTCTGCAAGGAGAAAAGGCAGCTTGTAACAGGTCATCTGGCGGAGCAGGAGAGCTCGGACCTGCCTGTTTATTTTTTCCAAGGAAACAATACAGAAAAAAGTGTAGAAAATGAACTTGGACTGTGCTGCGTAAAGGTGCCATTGTGGCTGTATCACTTGGTCTTTGTGCGGCGATATTGCTGTTAGACGCAGGGAGGCTTTCTTTGGGAGTATGGGACACAATAGATTGGAGGACACGAGAGCGCCTCAAGTACAGTGTTTCATGACAATAAGCAGCCATCAGCGCCGGGAGGTATTAGCAAAGCAAGGATACTGCAAGCCACCGGTTAACGCCGTACGTGCCGTGTGGTCTCGCAGCCAACCCCTATCATTTACTTAAAAGAGCACGTAAGGGAATATATGGTTAAAACCACATAAAAGGCAATTAAAAAAATACAACAGAAATCTTGAGATGGAATTACGTTAAAATGTTCAGCCAGATTCTCATCTGGTTTTATTTAAGGGAATTTCTGGGGAGCTCTGCCAGGTGATGCTGGCGGTGTGTGTATGTGGCCACTCGCACCCAGAATATTAAGTTGGCGTTATACATTTAAAAAAAAAAAAAAAATTAAAAATATTTGCTGATTTCAGAAGAGCGTGTCCTGTGAATGAAATGCTTCACTTTAGGGTGATATGTTGTGACTTATGAAAATTTGAAATACCTGTTATGGATCGGCTCTCACTTAGCGGGGACTGTGTTTGTCAGGCGATGATTGAAGTTGCAAATCAGTATTCTCCAAGCTGGAATTTCCAATGGGGAGGCAGATAGCTGCAAAAACATCAGTTTTAAGAATAAAATAAAATGAAACAAGCAGTAATAAAAAAAGTACTTGACAGGCAAATTTGGTGTTACACGTTCTGCATTTCTTTTCAGTCTTTCAAACTTTCTGAACACTATAATTTGTTTCTAGTGTTAGCATCGCTATCATCAAAGATGTTGGACTCTGTTAGCTCAGCTGTCTAAGGGATGTTTTTTTAAAAAGGAAAAGAGTAGGGGGAGAAAAAACCCCAAGAAGTTCAGCCACTTGCATTTAAGCATAATCACTTTTCTTAACACGTGTCTCTCATTTGCAATCAAGGCAAAGACAGCAGGAGAAACCTCAGCCAACTGCTCACCTGCCCCAAGCTGGGCAGAGTTTTTGCATTAGCTGTAGTTTCACTAAGCTCGCTCTTTCATGGAGGGAATGCTGCATGGTATGGCTTCTGCTACAGCACGGACCGAGATTTGGATTAAACAAAACCTGTCATTTTTTGTAACAGTTCACAAATTTGGCTCAGTGGATGTTTCTTTCTACCCATCGTTTTTCCTAGGGTAGGGATGTGTAGGGGTCCCTCTCTCCAGCTTCGTCCCTGCTAGTAGCTGATTCAGTCAAGAACAGAGCAGATGTGGGATGAGGGATTAGAGAGTAATAGATGACCACCCGTTAGCTGAAGGAGAAGGTGTGGGTCCTCCTCATCGAGGCTTTACACTGAAAGAGAAGAGACTGAGATAGAACCTAGTTTTAGTATGACCTCCCTACCTCAGCACGCCACTTACTTCTTCTCAGATGGCGATGTTGGTCCTTCCCTTCTATTTTTGCATCTTAACTATGATGATGTGAGTGACTGATGGTGGGCACTGCTGCTGTGCTGGTGTCCTGCTCCTCATCTGGCAGGTCCCAGCCGTGGCCAGGGCTGGGAGATGGCTTCTTGGCTCCAGAGTTACTGCCCCTCATTACTAGGGCTCAACAAATAGTTCATTGTCATGTCATGGTCTTGCTTTGCCTCTTTTCTGTGTGCAGTTATCAGCAGGTTACAAGCTTTCTCATCCGAGTTATTTATTTGAATGATTTATCAATTAATTCTGTGCTGAATTAACAAGTAGTTCAGTTTTGTGTATGTATTCAAAGCAAAATACAGGCTGTCTTCAAAGCCAGATGGAGCACATGGTATTTTTCTGTTTGGTTGGAGGAATGTAACGCTTTCAGACAGGTTTCCATGGCCAATACGGAGGCTGAAGCAGGGAGTATTAGCTTTCTGTGAATACACCTCACATTTATTTGAAATTTTCTCTTTTTGGTGTCATTCCCGGTCACCCATTCTTGAGTTGGAATATTCAACGGGAAACAAGCAACAACGGTGACACACAATTCACGAAAACACGTGTGTGAAAATTTCAATGAATATTCCAGGAGGTATTTGCAGGGTTTCACCAACTTTGCTCATGTCTGTTGTTAGTATTTTTAAAAGTGCTTTTTGCAGAACATGGGACAGAGAATTTTTAAAATGTTAGGATTCAAACTTTTTTCTGGGTTTTGGAGCATTTGCCGCTCATCTCATATATCAGCAGTGATGTTCTCACAAAAGCCTCTATATAATGCTAATTGAATATACTCCCAAAACTGAACATAACAGGAGGACACAGGGGTGGCTCCTTCATTGCTAATTCTCCACTAGGAAAAGAAAAAAAATCCCATTAAAATCTCTTCAGTTCTACTCCTGTGACTTGCTTAGCTGTGTCCTAGAAATGGAGGGATGTTAGAACCACAGGTGAATATTTGAAGGGAATGAAAATCACTTGTGTGGTCTCTACTTTCACTTGTTCATGCGCTGTTTTTTGAATTTGAGGTGTTTTAGGGCAGGGTCTTGGAGATGCAGCGTCTACTGGGTCCAAGGGATTGGGGAAGGTGTGATGCAGTTTAAGTGAGAGACAGAGTCTGCAATGATTGAGCCACGAGTGGCGGAAATGGTCTGTAGACAAATCTGACCCAGGTGGAAGAATTGCAGGACTTAGGGTGGATATATGCAAAGATGAAGGGTTTGCCGCAGGAAAGCGTGTGGGATGAGACTGGGTTTAGTCAAGTAGGGAGAGTCTTGGGGGCTTCGGGGTTCATTACCTCGGGAAGAAGAAAGTGGGAGATTGTGGTGGGTACATCGAGGTGATTGCACTGGGCAGTGGAGAAATGATTTTCCAAAAGTTTGTTTGATGTTTTGCTGGCTTGCTCTTGGATACAAAGCCAGATATTTACATATTTTCAGAAGCACGTGTGTTATAAACATAGCCAGAAAGCAACATGTTTTGTCCCCAAGGTGAGGAATGTAAGCAGCCCCATATTCTAGAAATGATTGTGCTCCACAAGGCTTTAGCAGCTCTACCACCTTCATCCTTGGAGAACGTTTTTCTGATGCACTTGGAAACTTTCCCTCCAGTTCCCTTACCATTTGCGATGACCTTTCCTTTTCAGTGGAAGATATAAATTGTCATTTTAAATACAGAAAGGCTGCTTACTGGAGACTGAACCTCTGGAGGAAGAGGCTCTGATGGGAACTCTGTGTTTTCTGCTGGTCTCAGGGCTCATGGCAATGCTGGCCTTTGTGGCTCGGTGGCTTGGGGACTTGTTTGAGCAGAGGGTGACCCAGATTCCAGTTCTATCTGACTCAGATTAGGGATATTTTTCACAATAACCCCTCCAAAAAAGTATGGTGTCTGGAGAACCTCTGCCAAATATCTTAACGGCACTTGAGGCTTGGGCTAGTTAGTGGCATCAAGTGAAACAAAAGCACCTCCCTGACAATAGTGGGAACCATTCCCATTGTGAGGGAAAATAATTTTCAAACATGAAAATACACCAGCTGGGTCAAGTAATGCTTATGAAAAATTCTCCAGCATTACTTTGATATGCTCGGCGAAGGAACTTTAATTTAATGGGACTCGGTTGAAAAGAACCAATCAAGGAACAGTGGAAAAGCTGAATGCCCAACATAAATACCTGCAGTTCGAACCAAACAATGCCATTGTTGGGCTGTAATCAGGAGAGGGCTTTCAAACAATGCCCGGCCGTGTCCCTCGCCAGCCGGCACAGGTAGCGCGCTCGCAGATGACTAATGCCTAGCATGTATCTGGGTACATAAATTACTGTTTACTAATCTTGCGCTCTCTTAGTCGTTCTCAAAAGACTCCTTAAAGTGGGTATGCTAATGCTGGACACTTTTTTTCGATAAGTAAATGTTCTGTTTGCGACACAAGTTGCCGGATGCAGAATCCAACTTTCTTGTAGCTGTGGTTCGCTTGGATGATCTTGACCTGATCTTGAAGGGTTTGAAAGGCTAATCCATTCATTCCTATTCCAGACATACACAGATTAGGCTTCTGTTGAAACAACTTGCACTTTTGAAAATAGCAGCAAAACTGCAATCGGCTTTGCATGTGTCTTAAGTTTCCAGCCTGGCAAATGATGCTGCCCTTTGCGCCCTTCCTTTGCTGCCTTCCCCAAGGAGCGCAACTGTTCGTCAGGCGCGATGCACTCTCTTCAGCTGGTAAATTCAGTAGCTGGAGGTTTCAGGCATGGCTTCTGCTTGATCTCTGATTTGGTTTCGCTGTAGAGTTTCGGTATGAGGCCACGCAAGGAGTTGTCTCGCGCGTGGGCTTCCAGTGCAGTTTATCTTGGTTCAACATTTACTTACTTTCACAGATTTTAAGACAAGTCTCACAACAAAACAAAACAAAACGCTGGTGGCTTTGAAATAATTGCTCCTCATTTCTCCTTTCAGATGTCGGGTGATAACAGAAACGTTTCACAGCCAGATCATGCGCTGGTGCAAGTGGAGCTATGATGGTGGGTGTCAGCTGGGGCATCTGGTCTTGGATACGTCCACATATGTCTATGCAGAAACACGCGCTGTCCCCACACGTACGTGTTTGTGAGCATCTGCACCCAGCTCTGGGAGCCTATACTTCGCTGATGACTTCTGCTTAGGGGGTTGTTAATTTTCATGTCGGTGGATGCGGCTCCGGTGCTGCTGAGCTGAAAGTAATGGTGTGTTGGGGAGCTGCGCACAGCCTACACGTGTGGGCGTCCGTTTGCTTATGCCTGTTCCCAACCGTGAAGGTCGGAGTCTCAGTAGGGTGGCACCTGAACTTCACTTAGACTTGGAAAGCTTACAATATAGTTGTCCCAAGAAACCGGGTCTGAATGGGGTGAACTGGTGAGCGTCCATGCAGGAGAAGTGGGACAGCTGTCAACCCCCTGCACCTGCTAATGTGTACGCACCTGCATTTATTGGTATACGTATAGAGCCGTTATACATACCCACTACATGCACGTATGTATGTACACGTTCATCTAATGCCAATCATACTTTGCTGCAAGAAAACGGATGTTACAAAGGAAAATTCCCCAAGTTTTAGACACGTGCACGCGTGTATGCCTTACCTTTCCTCGGGGGGCTTTACAAGAGTCCATTTTCTCCATTAGCGCTGAGTGACGTGCCCGTGTCCCTGTCCCTGCCTGGCCTGCCCCTGTGCAGCCCCCTCCTGCTCCGTCTCCCCTGTATCGCTCGGAAACGCATCAGCTGCTGCTGCAGGCGTGTGCCTGTCTGTGTGCACGTGAGACGCTGCCCGCGCTGCTTTTGGCCGGGGGTGTCCTCCACCGAAGTCAGTTTGCAGCTTGAGTGCTGCTGCGGGAATCAATACGGCGCAGTTTGGCACATCCCTCTCCCTTGTATATCATCAGCAGACAGTGTCTGCCCAGTGCCCTTTTATAATTAAAAAACTGGAAGGTTTCCTTGTGCCCATTAATACGGTGCTGCATAAATCTGTCCGGTGGCCCCCAGCTTGTCCAGCTCCACCTCGCAAACGGCTTTGGCTTTCTTTGAGACTCAGTCGTTGCATGAAGCGAAATGACTATCCCAGGCTCACGGTGAAGACTTAGCTGTTTTTTTTTTCCCCCTTGTGAGTGAAAAAGAGAGCTCTCAGGAGGTATGGCTTCCCTTCGGTCTGTCCAGGACTTTACAAGCGAAGATGACTCAAACAGTCAGTAGACCTGACAGACAGTTGGATAGAGATTTTGGCCCCAAACTGGAGGGTTCTGGTGAGCTTGCATAGACTATTGGCCAACCCCCTTTTGAAAAGGGGGACGGGGATAACTGCCTGCATCTGAATTGCTGGCAAAAGTGCTTTTCGCCATTTGTTTGCTGTCGCACCAGCCGTGGAAACGCAACTGGCTAAGGCGAGCTAGCCCGTGGTCACCATGGGCTTGACCTACGTGGATGCTCTGTCTGGGCTGGGGTGTCTTACGGCTGCGAGTGGGGGGACATCTCCGACACGGTGGCATTGGCAGGCCGCTGAAGGCCAGCCCCCAGCCGGGTAATTACTTACTGCATATTTACAACCTGCACGGCAAGGGCTTGCTGGGCAGCCTGTCCTGCCTATGCGGACGCCTTCCCCCGCCGTCCGTCGAGCTCCCCGAGGCATGAAAGCTATACGTCTTGACTTCAGGCTATGGCGGCACGTACCGCTCCGCTCCTTCACGTGGGCTGCGTTACGCTGACAAAGAAAAAGGCTTTTCGTATTGTCTCTGCCAGGCTGACCTTTAGAGTGTTTACTTTTCAATCAGCTTTAAGAAGGCGAGCTTGAACTCCCCGGCGTGAGCAAGTTCAGCACGGGAGCGCTCTCGCCCAAACATTTGCCAAGATAACGCCGAAGTGACAAATAAACACAAGTTGTTTTTACAGGTGTAAAATCAACAGATCAAATGCTGACCCCAGCCGTGGTCGTGAAGCCGGCCCGCGTTGTGTTTGAAGAATACCACTGCATCATTTACACTTGCAAACCCTTTGTAATCTTAATCTCTTTGTTGCTTTTATGTTATACTGGCCCCCCAAGGTTAAAGAAAGAGATTTAGACCTTAAACACAAATCCAGCCTTCAAGCTCTGGAATTATCTTTGCCTTTAAATGCAACTGATCAATGCCCATTTCTTTTGAAAATAAAACCCTTTTGAACCTTGAAAGCCTTCCACTGTTGAGCTATGTCTAAGTGCCACATGGGGAAATGGGCAGAAAAAAGCCCATTTTTCCCTTAGTGCTTGCATTAGAGGTCCTAAAGTTCAGTCCAACGCAATCAATTTAATTGGCGCTAGCTCTAGTGACAAATTATACTGGTTTACACTCAAGTGTAGCAGAGATTCCTCAAATGCTGGGAAAGAACGGAGATACACTTCTTGGTCTCTACTTAAAGAGGGCAACAGTATTGGAAAAGGAGCACATTTAATTTATCACTGTCAGAGCAGGTGCAAAGTTTAATTCTAACTAAAAGCATTAAACAATTAACCCAGACAGTCAGGCCCTTCTGAAAACGCTCAGTTGCAGGGAACACATGGACCAGATTACCAATGGAAAAAGTCGTGGCTCCTCTTTTATTTAAATGAATATCTTCTACCACTTTAAAAAAAAAAAAAAAAAGGAGAGACGATGGAGAGAAAAAGGGAAGAACTTTATAGCCCTCTGATAACTACTGAATAAAATCCAGGATAGGAAGCTCCACCAGAGTGGCAGCAAATAGGTGTCTTTTAAGTAACTCATTGATCTTTCGTACTCTATGAATTAGGGAATCTATAAGCTGCCGATACCAGCTCTCTGTAATACACGTGCACGTGCTTTTCAAAGTGCCTGGCTACTGTTTTCTTCTGCGAGGTGATGCACTCCTTAGGCTGGGTTTTATCCCTTTGACACGTTGAAGAAATGCAAGGACTCTTCGCAAATCGGGCAGGGCTTGCCCAGAAGCATTTGCAACCTGAGGTTTTGATTTCAAATACGAGATTCCCCCAAATTAGGGTCCCATTGACGAAAGCCGGTAAATCCATCCTTTAATCCTTCCTTCATTAGAAAAGCGAGGTCCCACAGCTATAGGAGACATCGGTGCTTGCTTGTATTTAAATAAGTTATATTCGTTGCAGATAGAAATGGTGTGTAGGATGAGGGGTGGAGTGTGGTACAGGGGATGCAGAATTTGGGGCTAAAACCCACGTTCTGAGGGACAGCTACAGAGTAACTCTCTCATGCATCCAACCCGAGTTACAGTTTTGAATCTGTGGATTATGCATTTATAATGAAATCCATCTTTCTGTGATTTTAAGAGCAGGAACCCTCCAGGAACGATCAGGTCTCTTGTCCAAAAGAAGCTTGTGGGTATGCTGAAGAAGCACACTCTGATGAAGAGTTAAAGAGGGAAGAGCCCAAATCCTTCTGCGGTGTCTCCAGGCACCCTCACTGTCTTCTAGAAGTGGGCAAAAATTTCTGTCATTTCTGGTGTGTTTTGCATTGGTCTAAATTTGAACAGCTGAGGCAATTTAGAAGTCTGTCCTTTCTTCCCGAGCCTTTATAAAATATGTGTCTGTGGAGGATAAATCGTTTCATTATATTCCATTATTTTGTGGATAACGTGCTGGTGATATCAAAACAATGAGAATAATAATATAGTTCCCACTCCAGTGCCATCAGCAGATTCCCTCCTTCCCACCGTCGTTTCAGCATCATTACCATGTCTCATTGCTTAGACCTCAGGTAGCCAATTTTGAAGCCATTCATCCTCGCAAGAAATGCCAAATGCCCATATCAGGCGTTCAGGCGGCGTGTTTCAAACTCCCAGCTACAAATCCATGCAGGCTGAAGGGTTTAGTTCCTTACGATATTGTGCAACTAGCGCTGATGGGCTTCAAATGTATTAGTAAAACAACTTTTTTTTTTATTATGTTTGAGACCTGCCAAACATACCGTTGAGCAAAGGCTCATTTTCGGACACGTGAGAACAGTGCAAACGGCTTGCAATTAGGTGGAATCTTTGCTTACATATCTGCGAATGGGAATTTAACTCTGCAATTTATAGAGAACTTATCCCCAGAGACCTGGAGCAGCACAGAAACGAGATGCACGTGATTTTGGTGGACTTTCCAGCTCCTGCCACCTGTCTGCATCCCTCCCTTCATGGTTTGGGCACGGCGTGTTCTGCAGAAACCACTCGGAGGGTCCCAGGGGTCCTCTCTCGAAAAGCAGTAAGAGCAGAGGAAAATCACTGAATTTACACGTCTTCCTCTGCTGCCGGCGTCTGTGGTGCCCAGTAAGGGGGTGTTGGGCTCTGTCTGTTAAGAAACTCCTGTGGCCTGTCAGAGGAGGCTCTGGACATCTACAAACATCCCCTGTTCTCAGACAGAAACCTGTGTGAGAGGACAGTGGGTCTCGGAGAAGGATGATGTACCTGTGGCTGGAGGAAAGGCACGGCCCAGGAGATCCCACGCCAAGGCTCGGAGATGTCTCAGCTGTTTGACTGATCGTGCGCTGGGTGTTGAGGGGGGAGGGTCTCATGAAAGGGTTTTTTCCAATGGGTTTTCTTGGAGAAGGTGGCTGGAAATCTCACGGGAACTTGTTTGCTTGGGAATACATCCGATTATTTCTGGTTTCAGTTCGTTCCTGCGTTGGGAGTGGCACCAGACCAGCAGCCACCAGAGCTGCGCCCCTTCAGATAGGAGGCCTTTGTGCTCTTCAAACTTGGGCTACCCAATTCACTCACGGGACTGCCCGACGCAAAACCCAAAGCCCCTCGATGTCCAGGGAGGCCTTTCCTGTGCCTCTGTCTGAGTTTTGGCGAGGTGCCGGCTGAGACTGGGACCACTTTGGGCATCGGTGTGTCCCACAGCGGGAGCTGCGGAGTGTGCAGTGATGGCTCGGCGCTCCCGGGAGAAGGAAGCAGAAGGAAATGCGAAGGCGTTCAGGGAAACTTTTCTGAGATATTTTCATATCTCGTTCTTTCTTTCTCCCAGAGATTTTAAAATTGTTTTTATCCCTTAAAGTGTAAACCATTTATTACAAATACCAACATGAATTTCCTTGCAGCAGGATAAACACTCAGCTGTTCCACTTACTGGAGTGCTGTAACATAAACAAAAACAAACCCAATGATTTTTGCAGTGAATTCTTCCTCTGGTAGGGAGTAGTATTTCTGCGTTGTAATCAAGCCAGTGTTTACGCCTGCATCCGAACAACGCAAACTGAATGACAGGATCCCACACGTACTTTTGTATAGCGGAGAGATAAGGCGCTGGGAGGCAGAGGAAGGAATACAAATGATCGGCTCGATAACGGCATGAGCTTTTTCTTTGTGTCTTGGGGTTGTACAAGCGAGGGGCAAGACAAAAAAAAAAACCCACCCTGGCTTTATCCTCGTGCACCACGAGACTTTTGGACTTGCCTGGTTCAGTCTTACCAAGGGCCAGGTTGAACCAGAATGAGTCCGGCGGGGCTTTCCCCCAAAAGATGACAAAACTGCATTGGCGTGGTATGCGGGTTATTTTATATCAGTTTTGCATGTTGGCCTTCCTAGGGCTTCTTTTCAAGATTTTCCTTGCAGTCCTGAAGATGGGCAACTGTTCCAATTATAGGCTTGAAATTGCTTATAGTCACAGGACTCCAGGAGCTCTGACTTTTAAGAAAACGCACCGAATTTCCAAACCCTAGCTTCAAATCATGACAGCTGCTACAAGCCAGTCTCCAAAAGTGATGCTTGTTGCTGCCTTCCTTTACTACTACCAGTGCCTGAAAAGGACGTGGGTTCGGGAGAGCTGCTGATAATTGAAAGTAGCATCAAGATGCCGACACGGTCCTGCTGGAGCATGGAGCGTGTCGTGGCTCATAGCGTGCGTGCCGTACGGTAGCTCTACGGAGAGACTTGCTGTCTCTCATTTCAATGAACAAGGACTTGGATTTGTCCTGGCTACACCACGGGTAAGCTTTGTTACATATTATAACATTAAAATATAAACGTGTAAAGCTTTTGACTCTTTCAGTCATAACATAAGAGTAGTAGCCAACTAATTTGGACCAAGGTGGAAGTAATAATACAATAATAGTCAAAATATTTTCACTACCTATAAGTTACGTTGTAACACAAAAACTGAGTTTAGTAAACTGGAAAAACCCCCCACCTTAAATTATATTATAATTAAACATTTTGACCATATCCCAGTCATGTTTTGAGAAGGTCAAATCCAAACATAATTTTAACGGTTGGTTGTGGTTTGTTTGGTTTTGTTTGTTTGTTTTTTTTTTTTTTTTAGCTGCAGCTTTTTCAAGCTTGGTTTCACATGGAAATTTGGAATTTCCCTTGTAGCGAGAGTCCTTTACTGCTGTCGGTGTGATGAGGTGGGATCTTCTCTTCAGCCATATGGTTGTGTGATCCCTTTTTACAGCGCGTTATGCCGTTACCTGTGGTGGTAGCACGGGGCAATGAGCTCTGCAAATTTAGTTGCACCTTGACGTTTGTCATACACAGCCTTTTATATTGGTTTTACATGTATCGCTTTTCAGTTGGTTGAAATGCCTGCTTGGCTTGGTGTTGTGGGAACGAGAGAACATGGGTGCAAACCCTCCACGATGGGTGCCGTGTCTGCTTGAGGAGCATTTTTGCCTCCTCAGCCAGGGCTGGTGCCCCTCAATGCCCCTGTGCCGGGCAGAGCTGAGCCTGTGCCTTGTCCAAGGACTCATTTCGAGGCATTTTTGAAGGGATGATGGATGTTGGAGGAGTGGAAAATGCACATGGAAACCTGTTGCTGGTATTTCTCCCTTGCTTTTTTTGGTTTTGCTTGTCCAAGGCCTGATCTGCAGCCAGTTGAGGTCAAGAGGGTTTCCACTGCCTGCAGTGGGTTTTGCATCCTGCGCGGGCGATGCAATGCTGAGAAATGATGAAAAAGGATGGATGTAATTACGCAGTTAAACTTAAAGCCGCAACAGAAATGGGAACCCTTCAGTGAAGGCACCATGAGATTCCAGCGCGGGCTGTTTCCCCGGAATAGGTGGTTTTATCCTAATGAAGCAAATTCTGCATCTTGGTGAATGAGGTTACGTCCCGAAGACATGGTTCCGCTTGGGACGGTAAACACAGCAGGGGGAAGGCTGAGAAGTTTTCCATAAAATAAAATAATAGCAATAAAAACGTCTTCCTAAATCTGAGAAGGGAGCAGCGGAGGATGGACTGGTCAGTGTAGATCTGTGATGCTCCCCCGTGAGATTTAGCCAGTTCAGGCCCCAAGTTGAGAAAATATTTAAGTGTGTCCTAAACTTGAGTGGTATTTGAATTCATACGTAAAGTAATTGCTTTAGGGTTTCCTTTAAAACGAGTGTTATGAGGAGTTGGGATCTCCGTGATTTCCTGAGGTGGGATCAGGTCCTGCTCTGCCCACCCCGTGAGGGCAAAGCAGGTTTCCTGATGGTCCTCCTGGTGCAAGTCTCCCCCGAATTTACCTTCACGGGGAGCCGGGAGGGCACAAGTCATCCCTGGTGCAAGCTTGCAACCCAAGAAAACGGTGCTCCGCCTGGATGCGTCCCTGGCCTGGATGCGTCCCTGGCCTTTTGTTTGAAGACCCTGTTTACGTTCTCTGAAGACCCAGGAGTGAAGAGGGAAAGCGGCTCGTCAGGGCGAGCGTGCTGATTCTGGCGCAGCGTGGAAGGGTTTTTGTTGATGCGCTCTTTAAAAGCATGATCTGTTTTCTGCTTCTAGTTAAAGAGGGTAGTGGCAGTCTTTAGTGGCTGTGTCAATGTAGCCCATGTTATTACGTACAGATGTGCCAGCTGCAAGTAGGCATTATCTCTTTGATAGTGCTAAGCACTTTACAGTGGGTCAGAGGAGTGCGGCTCTCAACCAATAGATCTAATTGCAATCCTTTTCTGTTCTCTATGATTGCAGGTTTCTCCAGCACTATAAACAAATAGTAATCAACTAAACCTGTTACCTCTGAGCAGCGATGTCACGATATGAAATATTAACTGTTCCAAATACAGTAATGATGGTTTAAAACTGTATTTGTTCTTGAAGGTAAAAAATAAGGAAAAAATCAGGAGCGCCAGCACCGGCAGCGTGAAGAGCCCTCTGGCTCTCTTTCATCTAATGAAAAATTGTGTCTGTATACGACATGTTTTATGTGGTCAAATACAGTGTAAATATTGTGTACATCTTTTGCTATAGCAACAACATATTAACGGTACCACAAATAATCTCTGCCTCCGAATCTACATTTTTATGACACCGTTATGCTAATACAAGGCAAACTTATATTTTGCTGTGCGTCTAATCCACCCCAAATTAATCCATTTGTATTCCTATAATCCAGCCAACTCTTTTCTCACCTCAAGAAATATTAGACGCGGGCCCAGGATGCGCGGCTGATGAGACAGACTAGAGCTGAAAGCGGAGAAGGGTGTGTTTTTACCCATTTTTTTCCCTATCTCAGGAAAATTGTGGTGGAAGCTCTTTCTGGGTGTTTGGCTTGCTGGGATTTTGGAGAGAGCGAAGGGAGGAGTTATTTGGAGAGCAGCCTTTCTAAGCGCTTGAACTGAGATGTTTCTGCTCTGTACTGACACGCTTGCAGCAAGCTGGCCGGTTTTGGGGTTTGGCAAAGTCTGGCTGGGAAACGGGTCCCAGGGGCCTGATCCTGCCCATGCCATTGAGCTCTCCTGACCTGTGAAGGCTGGGCTTGGGCTCACTCTTGGTAGTTCCCCGCTGGCCCAACTCCAAAATGTACTTGAGTTACCTGAAGAATTTTTTTTGGCGTAGACGGTTGAGTTTGAGGGTTTGGGCATAGGCACGATGTAACTTACTGGCGTGGGTAGGGAGGGGGGTTCAGGGAGGCGAGGGTACTTGGGTGCATGCGAGATGTTCACGGGTTAGACATCAGCTCCTCAGGTGCTGCAGGAGCCCCTGGAAACATCTTGAACCATCAAAATGGGACTTCCCACGTAAAATGATCATGAAGGAGAATTTATGAAATTTTTCATGGTTTGGGATTTAATCAAATCCGATCGATGCAGCTCTAATGTAAGGTGAACTTGTTGATCGCTTCCACTGAAGGGTGAAAAATCCGAAGGCAAAGCCAGGGCTGCGTGTGCAGCGCGCGTGTCCGCCCGCTCTCGCGCTGATGCAAGGCGAAGTAATTAGCTTGAACGCCGGGGCTGCTCATTGTTACTCATTTAGAGGCATAAATAACCCAACCAACGCCTTCCCACCCCCACCTGCATCTGTCCGGCTGTCGGCGTGCCTCCCTTTTGTCGCGGGGGCATCCCGGGCCCACCCCCCGGCGCCCAGCCGAAGGGGGTCAGTGTTAGGCTAAGCTTTGTGCCTTCCCCGCGCCCCCGGCTCCCGCTCACCCGGGGAGCGAGGGATGGAGATTGGGAATTAAAACGTCTTTAAAAAGAAAATAAGCTTTTGTATCAGCCAGCTGGCGAAAGGATAAAGGACTGTGCTCACAAGATGCAATCAAAATTCAACAGTGTTTTATTAAACATGTAATATTATCAAACTAAACAAAAGAGCCCTCAATGGCTGGTAATACAATGCGATACAATTTTTTTTTTTTTTTTTTTTTTATAGTGTCATTCATACAAAAGTATCATTGAACATTCGGCTCCCAGTGACGAGCTGCACATGCAAATACCAGTGCGCGGTGTGGGCTCCACAACGAACGGCACCGCGTCCTGCAGGTACATCCCAGGTCCTTCCGCTGCTTTTCCAGATAACTCCTGCTAGTGCACGAGGAAAACAGGTGGCTTACAGAATTAACCAGCCAAAGGGACCAAGTGTAACGGTCTGTTCAGGACCTCAATCTAACCAGTTTATTTCGTTTATTCCTCCGAGACAGGCCTGTTTGTAGACTTCTGCCCCGGTGCCTCCCCATGCAAGGGCTGCAAATCAGCAGCTGGTGTTGCTCCTTCTGTTGATTTTTTTTTATTTATTTTGCTCTCGGTTTGCTTTTCTAGTGCCTAATAAAAGTCGGTCAATAACGGATAAAATGCTACGAAGAAAACTGGATCAGTGCATCGTTTAGATACACCTCTTCTCTGCTTTCGTATTTAATGTTGCGCCAGTAAAAAGACGCAGACCCAAAGCAAAGCCTTGGAGCTTGGACCGGGTCCGGGTTCTGTGGCCGCAAAACTGGTTCTGTCTGACAGGTTTTGGAGACTCTTGTGGCATCTGAGAGCACAGCGTGGTCAAAGGAGGACGCTGGGGACAGGCTGCGGGTCCTGGTGGGTGCCACGCTGGGAGGGTGCGGGAGCGTGGTCTGGCAGGGCCAGCACATCTGTCCCACGCTCTAAATCCCACCTTGACTTAGGTGTAAAGGACAGTTTCAAGTGCAAGGCAATGGTGAATTGAGCCCCCCAATCAGTTATAATTATCTCCAAAGAACGAACAACAATTAAATCGCATTATTAACTCTTGATCTCACTGGAAATATGTGCTATCTTTCTTTGAAGTACCTGAGGTATAGCTCTTCCCTTGACTATATTTACTCAGTGAATTTTGGTCCCATAAGGGACTGGCAACCGAACAATCTTTCAATTAAAAGGAGAGGGGAGAAGTGTGCCTGGCCTCCATCAGCTCCGCAAAGCAACTTGGTTTAAAGGTGTTTGTGAACAGCAGCCCGGGAGCAACGCGGCTGCAAAATCTTTTCTTCGCTGAAGAACCCCAAAGGCAGAGCAGCAGGGAGGAAAAAAAAAAATCACTAAGAAGCCCTAACCTTGTAACATACAGTTTTTGCTAAAAATATATATTAATAATATATTATTGAGCGGGCATAGATGAAGAAGGCCAGGGAAAGCGTAAGCAATAAGAGCGTGAGCAAGGTCAGTGTTCCTTGCCCGAGGACAGCACAATCAATAACATCTGGTCAATACCTGCTTTATTACTACACTACCACTCCGAGCAAAATCATTTTTAAATTAAGAATATATTTTGCAAAACTGAATTAACGATATTGAATATTTTGCTCTTTGATATGACTAGCCTTCAAAATCAAATTATTAAATATGGAAAAAAGCATATTGGTTCAGCTAAGGATTTTTTTTTTTTGTCCCTGGAAAGGAAGTGGATGGTTTGCAATTCCCACTTGCGCCCGGGCATTAAATTGCACCGGATCCTGCCCTCCCTGAGTGGCAAATGCAAAGATACTCGGTTTTGTTTCCAAAAGACTCCTTTTCTGTTTGGAGGCAAGATGCTGACGGAGAAAGACGAGTGTGTAAAACGGAGACCAGCAGTAGACTCCTGCAGGAATGGAGATGCTCGGCTCTCTCCAGTTCTGCAGGTGGAGGATCCAGCCTGCCCTAGAAATGCATGTTTTTCTGAGCCGTCCCCACCTTTTCTCCTGCCCTCTTGGGCTTCCTGCCCTTCCCAGATGACGCACTGGCTGCGTATAGTCATGGTGTTAGCTTGGACCCGTCGTGAAGGCAGGCTCGGGGCAGGTTGCTCAGCGAGGCAGCTTCAAAGGGGAGGCAGGATGCGTCCCTGCTCCCCGGGGCGGGTCTGCTTTGGCGGTGCTGGATCGTGCCAGGTCACCCCCGCCTTCTGCTCAAAAGTTTAGAGCCTGGAGTAACTCCCACAAATCTCGTTTCATTGCGTTAAAATGATTACATGGGTTTAAGATGGCCATTTATCACGCTAAATTTTGTTTCCTTTGGAGGGAAGGGAAGAGAAGCTCTTTTATTTAGCCGTATCGGTGTTTTGAAGGCTTAGCTTTGGTGACCTCGGTGCGAGCTTTGCAAGGAGGCTGTCCTCCCCCAGCGGCCTGTCAGCCACACGATGGAAACCGTGGCGGTGTGGGAGGGAGGGCAGGGGGTGCCGGACGCGGAGCGGCTGCCTTTGGAGCTTCAGTTAGCACCGTTTGGGCCGGGAATCTTGATCTGGTATCCAGACATGTGGCTCGAGCCTGGGAGGGTGGTATTGGCAGGGCGCTGGGTTTTCTTCATGCAGGGAAACGCTGACGGTAGCTGATGGCCAACCCCATCTCCTGTAGCAGGGTCTTGGAGATGATGCTTCTCTCCTGCTGCCCTCCCCAGATGCCTCCAGTGCCTCGCTGGTGGCTGCCATGCACTCCCTTGTCGACCTTTGTTTTGTAACAATTATCAGCTGCTGGATTCAGGTAGGACATGAGAGATGGCAGTCTCCCCTGAAATCCAGAGAAATTGAAAAGGCTCAGGCCTTTAGGGCTGCGTATTTATTTATTTATTTATTTATTTATTTATTTATTTATTTATTTATTGAGTTTCACTCTTTCGTTGTTTGCTGCTTGACTCCTTCATCAAATCCTCCTCAAAACAGTAGCCACAATTCACCCAGGGCAGGTGGAGATCTTTCCCCCTAAAATATGTCCTGGCTGTTTGAGCACCAAGTGATAGCTGGGTGCTTGCATTCAAAATCAAAAGCTGTTTGTTCTGTCGCTTGAAATGATGTAAAAACCATTTCCCTTTCAAAGCACAGGTGCTGCCCCTCTTTATGAGCACCAAATTACCTTCAGCCCCAGCAGCTCCACAGGGGTGATCGTCAAATCGATGGAGATTCTGTCATACAGTTTTTGTGGCTGTTTAAAACTTACCCGGTACCCCCGGCAGAACACTGGCGAGATGTAACCGATGCAGCTTTTAACTGATGCAGGTGCTTCTGGCAGGGATGGAGGCTTAAACCCAAACTTGTGAGGGGAGAGGTTTGAATTTGCTTTGCCTCTCCTCAGCACCTTTAAGTCTCCAGGAGCACTTGTGTTTATTTTCTTTTGGGGGCACTGAAGCCCTGGCCTGGATGTTGATGGTTGCATTTGCGATGAAGGAGGGCTTTCACCGTGCCCGTGGTGGTGGCCCTGCTGTGGCAGCCGCCTCTTTTCAGCCTGATATCCAAACTGGGGAACTCTGCCTTAATTAGCTCCCAGGTAAGAGAAAGGGAAGTAGCTCTTTAGCTTTCGCCGGCACCACCACGATCCTAGCCAGGTGGATCCACCCATGCCCATATTTCATCCTGCTCGTAGGGTTTTTGGTGTGTTTGCTGGCTCAGGGCCGAGCAAGGGGGATGCCCTTGTTGTCCGCCATGGGGTTGTGTAGTAGCAGGAACATCAGGCTTTTAAGAAGAGAAAGTTCAAACCATTCATTTTCCTTGCTGATTTGGAGGAGGGAGTGGAGGATCCCTAAAAGTCACAGGTTGAATCCTTGGTGTTGGAGTGGTTTAATGATACGCAGTACCTGCTCCAAGGGTCTTTGTAGAGAGAGCCAATGCCCCTAACTGATTTTTTTTTCCTTGTATAAATTTGGTGCATGTGCAGCACGAAAGCACTGAAACAGATCCTAATGACATTTTTATTGGCAATATAGGGGAGGCCAACATATTGAGCAATTCAGAGGAAAAAAAAAAATAAAAATCTTTATCCCCTTCTCACACAGCGCTTCGCCTCCAGTGCGCTCCCTTTGGGAAAATCAAAAACTTTAATCCAGGGTGACCTCTGGCATCCCTGACCCCAGCGTTGTGCCGGGACAAAGTTCATCTCTTTGCGGCCGGATCTTTGCTGCTGCGTGTGCGGGGGTTCTCCCGCCCGCTGGCTGTCGGTGGAGGGGACGGGTGGCTCATCGGGCCCTCCTTCCCTCCGGCTTTGGAAAGGGAACGTGGTGCCTTGGAAACGTGACTTGACCTCACTGGGTATTTTTAAAGAACGATATCCGAGGTTGAACGGAGAGCTGGTGGGAGATCAAGACAGTTGAACCTGGGGGACAGAGGGAGAGGAAGGAGGAGGGTTATACAAAAACAGTTAATGGCTAAAACTAAATGGAGGGACTTATGAAATGCCTGTTTGTTTTTGGGGTGTGTGTTGGGGCCGGGACAGGTAACGCCGTAGCTGAACCGCTGCAGTGGGTTGTTCTGACACCGCACATCCCTGCTGCCGCCGTCGGTGGCACGCTGCCTTCAGCAAGCGTCTGCTGGCCTTGGGCATCGCCCCCCAGCCCCGGCGAGGCTCTGCCGGCGCGTGATCCGCACGGGAAAACTCCGGCAAGCAGCAGGAGGGCGGAGAGGGAGAGCCTTAAGACTTTAAATAAACTTGACGCTAAGTCAAAACCCAAACAAAACGAGGGTGGGAGGGGAGCGAAGACAAGCAAATAGCCTTGTTCGCCCTTACATATATATTATACCTGGCAGTTAATGGTGGTGGCCAGCAAGTTAGCACATGGCGGGGAAAAAAACGCTTCCAAAAGGCTTGTCCCACCGATAGGGGCAACCGACCGCCCCAGGAGGGAAATTTCCCCCGTGTTGTGTTATTCTTTCTGTGCCTGCATCTGGGTGTCTGGGAAGGGTCTGGGCAAAAATCAACGGGTGGCATGAAGAAACTGCTTTCTGCAGGCATCCTTGAGCTCGCGGGGAGTGTGCGCCACTGCGCTCGCTTGGCAGGACACCTGCGATCTTTAAGGCCCAATTAGTCTTTTCAGAAGCACGACGTTGGAGGGAGAGAAACTTGACCTTCTACTAAGGCCGGGAGAAAAAAAATAAAATAAAAAAAAAAAATCTTCCCTTTCATTGCCTTTCGTTACAGTTGTGAGGGAGGTGGCGGCTGCCCCCGCGGTGCAGGGCAGAGGGCTGTATCAACGGAGCCGGCCCCGTTGGGTCTGTGCGTCGGCGCAGGTGCGAGCTGCGAACAAGCCGGGGTTTGTACGGAGGTGACCTCCAGCGCGGGTTGCTGACCTGCCCTTTCCTCCTTACTCGTCTTTCCTTGGAAAAAAGCGCTGGTTTTGGGCGGTGGCACACCTGTGATCTTTCTCCGCGTGCGAAAATAATGTTATTTAGAGGTCTCCATTAATCGCTTCTCTTGCAAGATGCTTTCTGATAACTGGCCTGGGAGAGATGCAGCCAGGGTGCTGCCCGCGCTGTTTTAAAAGGGTTCGGCTCTGCTGAGATTTTGTATCTGTAAAGGGAGTTTGCTCCTTTAAAGAGGTGAAAACAAGGTTCTTTGTGTATGGAAAAATGCAGGACTGGGGCAGGTTTGTCTGGGAAAGAATTTGGGTCTGTGTGAACAGGCCAATATGAACCAGTTTGGGACAGAGGGACGTGCTGGGTGAGCTGCTGGGGTCCCTTAGGCGAGGCTTCCTGGGAAACTTAAGCAAATTGTAATTTTCTATTTGCGTTAATAACCTCGTAATCACTGTGGGGAATCAACAGTTCCTCATACATATATGTGCCATAGCTTTACACGTGTGTATCGCCCGGATTCCCTGGGCGATGGGTCTGCTCTGCCTCCTCGCCTCAAGCCTCATCCGCAAGTTTGCCTCCTGTTTAATTCTGCGTGTATGCGAATCGAGGCTCGTGTTTACTCGAGGAATAGAGAAGGATGTTTTAACGCAGAAGCTGACAGCACTGCTGCCGGCATCGCTGCACGCTGCGGCGGCGTGTCGTACACCAGCCTCCCTGTCCCACCCTGCCCCGCCGGTTGCCCCCCGCCTACAGATGGGCAGAGTGAGAAGTGGGCAGGAGCAGGGTGAGGAGACACCCGCGCTTTTTCAGGGAGCCAGCGAGGGCAGGAAGGGGCATTCCCAAATCTCCCGCATGGCATTTATGTCATCTCTCTGACTTTTGCAGGAGTGCGAACCCCGCCGCGTGCCCTGGATACCAGTGGAGGGACCAGAACCAAAGGCAAAAGAGAGACGCGGAGTTGCAAAGAGGCTTCTGGTGAGTTACCACAGCATGAGCTCTCGCGTTAATTAACATCTTCATTAATGATCCAGAATAAGGAAAATACTCGCCGATGATATCAAATGGGCAGGAGACGCAAATATGGAATGATACAGGGAGAATGGAAAGATGAGAAACATGAGTAAATGGCAATCAGAGATTTAACGTGGAAAAATCTTGCAGCCACCAGAGCCTCTGGTGAAGCCTTGAGATCCTCCTCAGGCGACGGGAGTGTGTGCGCAGATGTGGCAGCAAAAAAAAGTGCCCAAACACATTGGGGCTGCGTGTGGATGGTGGCGGGGGTTGTGAAGGAAAGATGTGGGCACAGCGTGACTGGGGAGCACAGAGGGGGAAAGAACAGTGAAGGTAAATGATAGAGAATTGCCTGAAATTACAAATACTGAGAATAAAATTCCTGGATGGAGAGATGTCCGAGGCTGCTGAGTCACTGCTGGGACGAAGCGGTGGAGGCTCCGTTGCTTCTTACACTCACAGATTTGAAGCTCAGGAAGGACCCGTTGACCGCCTGGTCTGACGTTGTGTGCAGGCCCTAGCGTTTCATCCATTTACTCCTGAACCGAGCCCAATGACTTGGGTTTGACTTAACTATAGCTGGGGGACGTTTAAAACCAGACAGGGTAATCCACTGAGAAAGGAATTGTAGGGCAACAACCCCGTGCTGGCAAGGAGGTGAGTTAAGTGATCTCAGGGGTCTTTTCAGACCCCATCTTTGCAAGACAGAATAAAACATGGATGCGCAGGCTGAACAGAGACATCTAAACTCACATGGGACCAGCCCTCTGGCACCATGGGCTCCATCAGCTCCAAACGGGCCTGAAGACCAAGACCTGCATAGCGTGGAGCAGTCGAGGTTTATACTTTGCTTGGAGGGAGGCCACTACTTGGTATCTGTGTCTATCAACCGAGCTGTAAAACTTATCTGGGGTAATACCATGCGTGAACGTCTGCGTCGGGCGGTGCCAGGAGGAAACCTCTTCGTGTGTGCACCTCCGAGTATGGACGGCGTAAAGCATTGCAGAGGGAAGTCTGGGGAAAGTCTGGGCTACGTCATCATTCCTATCGGTGCAGAGAGAGAGGCTTGGCTCCGAAATCCCGCCCCTAAACAGGGGTATCTCGCCTGAATTAGTCGCAGCTTGCTTTTCTTTTTGGAGAGTTGCTGTGTGGGCGATGCTGGGTTACGGTGCGTTCCTTTCCACAGATAACGGCAAGGAAAGAGAAGAGATTAACGGGGACAAACACCCCACAAGCCAAACTATTCTCGATAAACCTTAACTGAAGTGGATTAGCAATCAGGACGTGTTTTGTATGCGTGTGAGCATGCACGCACACACACACATAGATGTTCTGGGTACAAGAAGGGGTCAGGTCTGGGCTCTGAAAAAGAGTTTTCCACCGATTCCTAATGACTTAAGACAGATCTAAGCAACACCAGCTGGAACCAGACAACTTTGGCTCCAGAATTAGTGTAGATAATTTATCAGAGCAGTGCTTGAATAATAAGACTATCGCCGCTTTATTATATCAGGCAGTGTCATAACCAGAGAGAAAAGTTTAATATTAACAAGAGGAGCTGCCTTCAGTGAGCGTGTGTGCGAGAGAGCGCCTTCTCATTTTTAAAGCCTGTGTGTACTAAAATGTCAGTGTCTCGACCTCGGGGAAAGGAGTTCGTTAAAAAAAACACAAATACAAAGTAAATAGTCTCTCTGAAAGGTTTATTTAATCTGTTTCACTTCCTGCCCTGATTTTTCTAAATGTATTTAAAACTTAATATTTACTCTAGCAAAACAAAATCTATAAAATAGTTTTTGTAGGCTCCTAAATAAGTAGTAGCAGCTCAGCCGGAGCCAGCCAGTAAGCGCTGCGAAATATGCATTGTAGAGACATTTGAAGTTGTCCCCAGTGGACAATTTGCACCGTTCAGTGTTAAAAGGCTCTATTTCAGTGCCGCAGAAAGCCCCCCAGACCCCCTGACTAGGCAAGGCGAGTTTACAGATGATGTACTCCACTCAGCCGGCTTGTAGTTGCAGGGCTTAAATGGCTGGCAGGGCAGAGAGGGGACAGTTAAAACTCTCAAGCTGCTAAAATGGAAAAGCCTGGCAAGATTTTATGGCGGGAGAGGAAATAATTTTTGAAGGCTCAATGTTACCGGCTTGACCGAGCAGACAGAGGCGGGGGCTGCCCCTGGCAGGGAGAGGGGGCTTTGGGAAAGGGGCTGCCCACCAAACATGGAACCCCCGCTGAAAAATGGAAAAGGGAGAAATCTGTGCGGCCAGGTAACGGTGCAGGCTGCTCTCTTTCCTCTGGGTAAAAAAACCTGCCCTGCTAATTACTCTGCTTCAGAAATGTATCCGACAGGAGGTGTTTATACTCATTTATACTCAATCTACCGCAGGACTGAGTTCTTTCTCCTGAAATTTGGCTTTGGTTTCTTCCCCTGTGAAGTTTGGGAGGGAAGGGGGGAGCGATTCCACTAATTTTCACTGGCAAAGCACGCCAGCCTGGGGATGCACGCTTTGTCCTGGTGTCCGTCTGTCCATCCGTCCTCCCGGCACCAGCGTGTTTCGGGTGCTCTCTGCCACCCAGGGCACCCTCTCCAGCCCATAGTCCCTGGGTCCACATCACTTTTGGGGTAAAAATTGAATTATTTTAGCTCTTCAGGGTAAAGCAGACCTAGTCACACTCTCCATGTCCTACCACTGTCAGGAGATGCGTGGAGAAATTAAGAGTGGGAGAAATAATTTTTCGGTTTCTTTATTTTCTCTGGATCGTCTTAATTTGTTTATCAACACCTTTCCCGTCCTTTTGTGGCGGTTTTATGGCTTGAGATGTTTATGTTTTTGCTTGGGTTAGGGTTTTTAGCTTGAGAGGTTTATGTTTGCTTGGTTTAGGGGTTTGGTTTAGGGGTGGGGCTTTCTTTTTTTTTTCTTTTTTTTTTTTTTTTTTTTTCTGGGGGGGTGTGGGGTCTTTTTTCAATTGAGAAGTTGCAAGTAGGTTTCCGACGCTCTGAAGAATACCTGTAGCCTCCTGTTGTGCACGGAGAAATGTGCTGAATTCAAAGAAGCTCCTTAGACTGCCTCTTTTGCTGGAGTTTACACAGGATTTCCCATTACCATTCAGGGAGTGAACAATGTACAGAAAATATATTTTTTTTTTTTTTTCCTCTTTTCAAGAAAAAGGCTCTGAGCGGTATCTGATCTTTTTTTGGCAGCTAGTTAGAAACCACCCTGCAGGGGGACGGAGGTATGAACATAGGAATAAACTCCAACTTGTATTTTGATTCTTTTAATTTTGAAATTGTGAGTTATTTCCTGCAGGCAGGAGGGTGGACACTGCCTCCAGCACCTCGTTTGCTGGAGAGAATTGAGAGCATTTGGTTTTATCAGCCGCTGGCATGGTAATGAGCCTATTTCTATTGAAATTGGCTCATTACTATTCATTTTTGCTGGCTCTCGACCAACTCATGAACCGCTTTTTGATTTTCAGGGGAGGAAAAAAAAAAAAAAAATAAACGTAGGGAGTTGGTCCCATCCACCGACAGAAGTGACAATGCGAGGACGCGCCGGGCGAGCGCCTGCACTGTGACCCTGCGGCGCGGCTCAGGCCTGACCACTGCCACCGCCGCTGTTGTGGCCAGGGTCCTCTCCTCCTCCCGGGGTCCCTTCCCACGGTGCCAAAAAGGTGGGATGGGGTTTGTGGAGCGTAAACAAAGCGTCCGGCAAGGGTTTGTTTAATTTACACGGGACCCAACCCGATGAGAAGTTGGGTTTTGAGGGGGGACAGGTCTGCGTGAGTATTGAACGGCTGTGAGAGCAACCTGGAAAATAATCATCTGTGCTCATATGCTTTGGTGGGCTGGTAGGTTGTGGTTGGGGGGGGGTTGGCGACTTGTCAAATTGTGTTATTCAAGTGCATATAGTGACATTTAAGGTTGGTGGTGTTTTTTTTTTTTCTTTCTTATTTTGAGCAGTGTGTAAGTTCTCTGTCCCTCACACAGGCACACGTGCTCGCACACACGTCTCTGGGGAGTGTTTTAGCACCAGTGAAAATCAAAACTCATCTCTTTGAATGTCTGCCTGAAAAATATCTTTCTTTAAAAATGACTGAGCGTGTATTAATTATATATGAATGTAATTTTATCCCCGTTATCAGTTTGAAAAAACTCAGCCAGGCTCTGCCACCTGTACTCACGTGTGACTAAAATGCCATTAAACTATTTTGGCTTATTGAAGATACGAGATTTCTTGTGCAGATAAGGAGCCACCACATTTGGTTGCATCTTTTTCTAGATGCCTGGCGGGACACTGGGAGGAGCATCACTTTCAGGTGGGCTGTGTGTGACCCTTTCTGAAATGACCCTTCAAAAAAAAGCACCCAGACATCACTAATTGCTTTATAAAATCTCGCCCCTGGTGAGAGAGAGAGTATTTTGGCAGAGAAGCACCAAAGTTGATTTCTATATATGCATAGTCTCTTTCATTTTTTTTTTTTCCCCAAGACCGTTTCCCTTCAAATTAAGAAATGAAATAAAAATGCTAATAGCTTGCAATTGAATTGTCTGTGTTTAATACTGTTAGCTATGTGCTTCTGTGGTGCACAAGAAAGGAGAACATGTATTTTCTTCTATAATTTGAAAAAGAAAAGTCCAACTGACTACTTCTTAAGTATCAGAAGCTGGAAAAATGATAGGCAGATGATGACTTCTATAAAAGTGAACACTGTCCCTCCAGGTAAATAGCGAATCGAGGACTACAAAATATTCACAACAATTGCTGATACATCTTCAAACTTGTGCTGTTTTGCATGTCATTGTAAGAAACTAAACTGCCTGATTTTGTAGAAGAACTCACAGCTTTTTTTTTTTTTTTTTCCTCTCCTCTGGACTGAAAGTATATCTCCTCCAGAGCATAAAGAGGCTTTAAAGTTTGGATTCAAGTTGTTTGCAGACTCTTGGAATTATTAATGCTGCTGTTGCAGTCGCTGGTGGAGGAAAGCGACTTTGCGGCACATGTGGGAGAACTTTCAAAGTCCTTTGAGGAAATGGTTTTAGGTTTTCCTTTATGTGCTTGCAGCTCGCTTTGCTGGAGGAGTTGGCACAGTCTCAAGAGTCTTGATTCACACTTTCATCCCTTTGCCCGGTAGATCAGGCTGGCTCTGAGGTGCCATGGCTGGGCCAGGCACTACCGTAGACGGGGACCTCAATGCGATCTTGTAAAAGCTTTCATCAGCTTTTGCTGGGTCATAACAAATTAAAACAGCCTGATCCAGTTTCTCATCTAAGTGTCTCGGGTCAAGTATATTTACTTCTGTTTGTTTATTTTTAGAACTTTAAAGACTCAGCTTTATTTTTGTTGCAGTAAACTGGCCAGAAGTGATCTGTTATTGTTGTCTGAAGGGAAGTCTCACCAGTGGCAGATGTTTGTCTTTGTTGACTATATAGCTGGAGTTTATTTAGATTTTCCCCTGAAAGATTTTACATTAGGAAATAGAAAACAAAAAAAAGTCCCAAATTCAAATGGTCCTTGTTTTGTGTGGAGTGGATCATCTGGACAAACTAGCAGGCCTGTTTGGTGAAGACCTGTGATGCTATTTCAGGAATCCAGATCAGTCGAGCAAGAGTTTTAAATAGAGCAATTGATGTGTCATATCTCACATCGTCCTGTGATTCCCAGCATGTAAAATGGATGATGCAGTGCAGGAGGCTTGTGACATTGGGAAACCCTGGGTTACTTGGGATTGAAAGAGCACCCAGGTCCAGCGGGCTGGCACAGGTAAAATGAGCGTTTAAGGAGATGTAAGACAGCCAAAAAACCAAAACAGGGTCTAGGATTTGGAGAAGCACGCAAAATGGCCTTTAGGAGGAGACAGAGAGGAAAACGGGATGTCCGGAGAGAAGTTAGAACAGTTCCAGTGTCACAAGCAGCAGAAGAACCCACGAATCCTGGGTGTCGCCAAGGATGTGGAGAAATGATGAGGTGCAGTGACTGTTTCGTTATATCGTTTTGGTTTAGACCTTCTGGTACCATGTACATATTAATATCCTTTTACACTACGGTGTTTTGCCTAATTCCTTAGCTCTGCTTAATTCACAGCAACATACCTCAATCTGTCCTGGCAACAAGCTCCTTCAGCTTGTTGAAACTTCTGTTGAATATTACAGCCTCCTAACAGAAAGATACGTTAGACTAAGGAGGAATGTCCCAAGGGAAACGGTGGAAGCCCCATTGCTTGGATAATTTCTAATTAAACTAGACAAAGCACTTGAGAATATATTGTAAGGGAAAATCCGGTAATGGCAGCAGGCTGGACAGGGTGACCCTATAGGTCTTTTTCATTTCTAATTTCTATGATTCACTAATGATTAAGTAATTCACAGACAAACTAAACATCCGTATTGCTGGGTCTTATCCGAAACTCACCTCACCTATCAACCTTTTCAAATTTACCAATTAATAGTTAATTAGTTAATGTTTGTAAAGTGCTTTGAAGATGAAAAGTGCTAAGTGCTAAGTATTATTATAGAAATAGGGATAGATAAACTCATTTTACTTAATTTTGAACCCTCTCAAACACTCAGAGGGCTCAAAATTCAGATTCAGACTTGAGCATTATTGGGTTTGCCTTCCTTGTAGAGGGACGTTCCGTGAGGTTGTTACGCTGTGATTAAAATACAGTTATAATTTTGATAATGCACTTATCACACATGTCTATATATGGCGCAGCAGTTATAATCCTGACAAAATGTGCATGAAAAGCTATTGTCCCTGTCCTTACACGAGCTGCGGTGTGCAATACAAACACTTTGCTTTGTAAGGGACTGCAAGTGGCACAAAGAATATGAAAGCTGTTTTCTGTAATGGCTTTTACCCTTCTGGTTTATGTTGATTTTTTTTTAGTATATTTAATAGCACCAAATGAATGAGTTAATATTCAGGAAGGAACTTCACTGAAAATTCCCAAATGATTGTATTTTAAGTCCCTTTTATGGCTGTTCTTACAAGTGGTTGCTGGTATGTGCTGCGGTCCGAGCTGTGGCTTTTGTCACCCAGAAAGTGGCACGGTCTCCTGTGTGACAGAGGTGGCATCTGATGTGCCCAGCATGGCAGGGTGCTGAGGGACGCAGCGCCGGTAGGGCTACGAGTGATCTGTGTGAGGAAGAGACTGCAGGTGAAAGTAAACTGAAGCAAATCCTGCCTGCCTGAGGTAAGGCGAAACCCAGATGGACTTCCCTCGGATTAAGTAGTAAAGGATTAATTTTTGCTTTTATTTTCAAAATGAGCAAAGTCTCTGTATTACTAATATTTGTACCCGGTAAAAATACAGGTGTATGTTCAGAAACCGAGACTTGGACAAAATGGAGTACAATAGAAATGACAATTTCAGTAAGTTCTGGTCTGAATACTGGCTTAACAGGGTCCACATTACCTTTCCATTGCCTTTTGCAAAGGGGCTTCTTCCCCTGTCCGTGCCCATGTGGCTATCCCTAGGAAATAATTTTCAGGCTTTCAAACACAAGTTTGTTAATCGGTATCTTAAACTCATTTGTAACAGAGCAAACAAAGCAGTTTCAGGTGGAGCTCACTAATGTCAGGGCATACAATTTGAGAGCACAATAATGATTCGGGAAATAGTACCATGTGGTTTGTGGTAGGTTTGCTCATTATAGCGCTTGAATAATAAATCTTAGCTATCAAATCCTCGAACGAATAATCACAGTGAATGAGTAGTTTATAGGTTAAAATACGATGAATCAAAGCACTCTGAGTAATTTGAAAAGGCACAAGATTCTGTGTGAACTGAGGTTCCCCCAGTCTTCTGGATGTGCTAGAAATACAAAATGAAAGCAAATATTTTAATAGGCATATCAAACAGGTGATATAGCATGGAACCGAAGAGCAAATATATATATATGTATATGGTTTAGGCCTGGAAGAGCAATCTGGGGACCTAAAGGCTTCTTGATGCAACTTCAATATTATTATAAGGCTTTGGGATATGTTCTTGAGAAAAACAAAGGTTGGGGAAGCTTATGGTGAGTGGGATGGATTCTAGCTGGATTTTTAAAAGGTAGCTCACACCAGGGTAAGTTGTCATCTCTCTTTGGTAAAATAACCCATTCCCCGGACAAAGGAAATGCAGGAGATCTAATCTGTCTGGACATCAGTGAAGCACTTGATAAAGTGCCACATGGGAAACATCTAGTTAAGCGGGAAGAGATGGGGCTTCGTGTGAGAGTGGTGAGGAATGGCTAAAAGGGGAGACAGCAACAGATTGTGAAAGGGGAAGCACAGGGCAGGAGAAGGGCTCATTAGCAGAGTTCGTCAAGGATCAGTCTGACTCATCTTATTTAACATTTTCATTAATGACCTTGGAGCATAAATTAGGAATGTGCTAATGAAATGTTGGAGTTGACAAAGTTTGGAGACGCTGCCAGTGAAAAGGAGAACCTGAATACACAGGAAAGAAAGCGGGTGGCCTTGGGGCTTGGAATGGGAGTCACAACATGAAATTGAATAAGAAAAATGACCAGGACACATGTGTAGGAAATAAGACCTTTTGTTACGATGCGACTTCGTTGGTAACAATAGACGGGGATGAAAGGATGGCTCTCAGACACCAAAGAAATAAGAAAAATGTCCCTAAGATGCAGCAGGTGAGCTGTTTTAACAGAGATGGAAAGCTGACTGCCATGGCACGGGCTATCAGTGAGTGAATTTAAACTGGAGGAGTGCAGGGAAGCGCCGGTGGGATGAAAGAGGACCGGGAAACTTCATGTTATAAGAGACAAAAGGAGAGTTAGCATCTCAAAATGCAAGCACAGAAGGGGTGCGACTGCTGTCAACAAATGCATTGGGACAGTCCCTAAGTGCATGTGCAATGCTGATGCAAAAGAAATCGCCTATAGCCTGGCCTTGATGGAATATAGATATGAA